>APFE031557202.1:0-34403 GCA_000404065.3 Pinus taeda
CCTTGTCTTCCCAATTTTCCCAACCATTTCTGGTGAGTACCTCTTTATATTTCAACAAGCTTGAGAATGATAACATATTCTTGATTTGCAAGTTCATCATTTGGATGAATCCCTCTGATTATTTTTAACAAACCTTGAGAACGAGTGGCTTACTCCTATGATGATTGAAAATTCCATCATTATTTGATGCTTTGACGAGCTTAGTGAAGGTCTAACTACACTAAAAGAAAAAAAGTTCATTGGTTAGGGTCATGCTTATGACGAACCTTTAAGGTGCATCATCAATGTCGTATTTCATGATTTTCTTTAAAAAAGCATTGTTGTAAGTATATATAGTGATGGTCCTTTACAGTTTGTCACCAAAGCCATTTTCAATGACACTTTTGGTGATGATTGTTAAAGACATGTCGCTAATTCTATCTTTTGTGACACTTTTGGTGAGGGTCGTTAAAATCCCATCACTAATTCTCTCTTTGGTGACACTTCTAGCGATGATATTTCATTGACCATCACCAATGATCTTTTTGGTTACTTTTGCTAACACAGAATAAATTTTCATCATCATTTATCATTACAATGAGTTTTTTATGGTGCTTCATGCCTATGACAGACCTTTAAGGTCCATCATCAATGTCACATATGGTGAAGGTATTTAAAAAACCGTTGTTGTAAGTATATATAGTGATGGGCCATTAAGATTTGTCACCAAAACTAATTTCAATGACACTTTTGGTGAGGGTCGTTAATTGCCCATCACTAATTCTCTCTTTGGGGACATCGAGTGAGTATCTTTTATTTACCCTCACCAATGCTCTTTTTGGTTGCATTTGTTGACTGTCAAAAAAGGTTCATCATCATTGGTTATTCCAATTTTTTTGATGATGCTATGTACACGTTACTATATTTTTTGTCAAAATATAATTATTTAAAACCATTGTTGTGGAGTCTCTTTCATTATGTGTCGAAGGTCATAGTGGTTATAACAGACAATCAATTTGTTAAGAACTAATTAGTGTGTGTCATTTCCCTCAAGTCATAAGAATATAGTCTTCCTATGTGTCAACACATGATTAATTTATATTAGGTTTATCATCTAGCAAATTTCCTTTAAATAAAGTTCCACTAGTGTGTGTAGGAACTATATTATTTAATATATAATCAAGCTTTGTCAATTCTATTAATGAGAGAGACATTGCAATCCTCAAAACTCATGGCACACCTTAACATGCTTTGGAACAATTCACTAACATTCCTTGGCACCTCACATGTCTTCGAACATCTTTGTACCTAGAACTTCTTGCCATGAGTTGGATGTCAAAGCACATGTTGGCATGTCATAGCATAACATAGCACTCCCCTATCATGTGTTGGCATTTTGT
This sequence comes from Pinus taeda, assembly GCA_000404065.3. NCBI lineage: Eukaryota > Viridiplantae > Streptophyta > Pinopsida > Pinales > Pinaceae > Pinus > Pinus taeda. The sequence continues at coordinate 1,380 of APFE031557202.1, forward strand.
GTAGTCCCTAGCATGCCCTGAAACTCCTTGGCATAATACTGCATTGAATAACTTATAACTTCACACACACTGGCACTTCGCATGTATTGGAACATATTATAGTGTGGCTACCATGCCCCTAACAGATAAAGTCTCAACTTATTAACCCTCTTATGTGTTCATTTACTTTCATTTTAGATTTTTTATTTCTTTTGTTGCCTTGAAACTCCTTGATGCATATTGCCATACCCTGGCACCCTACACATCCTAGCATTTCATAGCACCTCAAATGCTTTGGCACTATTTGGCACATGTTAAGACACCCTCGAACTACCTAGCACACTCCAGTACTTCCTGAAATTCCCTCATATACCCTGGCATGCCTTACCCGTTATTAGCATACCTTGTCACTCCCTCCTTGGCATGACAACTAGCACTAATTAACACTCCCCAACACACCCTCAGATTCATTCACTTCCATGCATTTTGACCTACTTCTCCCTTGTGTTGTCCTAGTACTCCTAGTCACTCCTCAGCATGCATTGGCACCCTCTAGCACACCTGAACACTCATAAGTAAAGAATGAAACTTGTAACCAATGTTACCATACTCGGAATAAAGAATCAATCAGTGAGACACATGAGATAAGAGTTTTAGTCAGATTGGGGAGATATTAGAAAATAATTGGGAAAAAATTTGAAAAGAATCAGTGAATTCAATAAATAAAAATATGCGCATTTATTGATTTTAAAAAAAAAAACATTTTTCAATGATATTTAGTAAATCCATGTCTAAACAATTGGTATATCAATAGATGTCCAAAATATCATGAATGAATAAGTATCTCATATATGTTATGATTCCAAACATGATCCAAAGTACTGAGTCATGACTCCTCACTAGTGACTACGTAGAACTAGAAGCAACTGCTTCTAAAAGTTTACCAACAAATGTATACTAATTAGAAAAAATAAGTAACTAAGAGTCTAAGACTCTTAAGAGTGAGAAATAGAAGTGATTCCTCCCACTCCTCCGCTTGCTTGAATCTAAAAGTTCTTCAAGTCATGTAGGCTTAAAAGAAGAGCCTCCTCTAATTGGACCCAATCTGCTGCATTTGTAGTTTCCAAATCTATCTCTTCAAGGTGTATTGGTGAATGATTCAAACCTATCATTATCATGAGACATTGAAATGTGAATTTAAGTTTGACTTTGAACTTTAAAGATTAAAATTTAAATTCCAAATCAGATTATGGAACCTTCAAATTCAAGCTCTCACGTAGTATTTTCTTGTTGCGAAGCTGTAGATTGTAATGCAAAAGTACAAGGTCATTTAAGCAATTTTGTGCCAAGCTGTAGTGCTTCTTAGAATGTGTTTTCTCAAACATGCTCCAGTTGCACTCACAACCTGAAGCACTTCATGCTTGGTTCAAGATTCGAATGGAAAATCTCTTGAAATCTGGCGTATCACTAGAAAAAAATTTCTGCCAAAGATATAGCAAGTGGCAAGGGTTCGTGAGTAGATGTACTAAATACTAAATAGTAAAAACTTAAAAAGACAACAAAATTTTATAAAAATTTATCATACAAAATAAAGTTTAAACAATTTTAATGAGTTGATAAAGCCTTCAAGCCTCAAAGGGTACCTGGCAACACTTAGATCTTTCTCATATAACACTGGTATAGGAAAATAATGTAGGTATTGCTCTATAATCCTATAGTTGGGAAAATACATGAATTTGAAATTATGGATCAAGGAAGCACCTTTCCATAGATGTCATAAGTCCTCTGTGAACGTCCCCATCGTCATTAAATTTTCTCTTATCATAAAAATACTATGGGTTTAAGAAGTACCTAGCAGCATGTAAGGGGGAATGAAATTTCCTATCCCAATGTGCATCAATAATGTCTCAAAGAGGCATATACTTTGCCTCCTCATCCCCATATCTTCTTTTTATGGCCTCCTTTTCGAGATCCATCGCCTCATAAATGTAACCCATAATGAGTTTGTCACCATCAGTCATCCTGAAAGTTCAAGATTTGAAATATAAATTAATATGAAACATTGAAAATAAAAGGAGCTTGAAATGAAATTTAAAACACGAAAAAGTTAAAAGACTTGAAGTACTGAGAACTCTAACAAGGGACTCCATCACAACAATAATCTCTTTGTCATCATTCGAGAAACCCTCATTAGACACAAGTGCAACAAATTCAATGCCTTCAAGTGTCTTGGAATGTTTAGATGCCATCCACTCAGGTCGCAAGGACATCCTGTTCAGATTTGTCTTTTTCTCAACAACAAATCGCAAATATATGAAATTTTTTGCAAATCTAGTCACTAAGGGTCGAACAATTTCTTTACCTTCAATGTATTTTCTCATGGTGTTTAGGACAATAATGTGGTTGTATAGGTATTTGGTTATGGATTTTTCCTTCTCCACAACCATATGTATCCAATGAAGCTTACCAACATCCTCAAGCACTAAATCTATAGAATGGGCAACCCAATAGGTCCAAAAAATAGTGGGGTACCTAATCTTAGAAAGTCTACCAGCAACCATATAATTAGCTGCATTTTCGATGATAGTTTGTACAACATGTTCTTCTCCCACTTCTTGAATTACTTCCTCCATCATTTTACAAATAACTTGGCAGTCTTAACCTTGTCTGAGGCATCCACTAATCAGAGAAACATTGTACCTACTCGACAAGATATAAGGAGATTTATTAAAGTTCCATTCCTTTGATCTCTCCCTCTATCACTAATGATCATGCACCATGTTTCTACCCTTGATGAATGAAACTCAGATAGAACAACCATGGCATCTTCAACACCTTCTAATAAAATATGTGTCCTAATGCTTTCTAATGAAGGAGCTTTGAACCCTATACCTGCAACAACAACAACAACATCAATCATAGCTTGCCAATAAGGACTTATGGCATAGTGCAAAGGTCTGTTAGAATAGTACAAAAATTTAGCAATGGCCTTCCTTGCCTAACTATGGATATTTTTTTTCCAACCAGTGTTATCCAAGGTAGGTTGGGAACATGGTTTTGTGTGGGGAGAAAAAAAGGTGTTTATGTTTCCACCTCCAATGTTGAATGCATGAGGATTCATTTCGCCTTGAGTTTGACTTGGACTTGGAAGAATTTCTGGGAAACTTGGGAACTGCATTGAGGATTCAATAGAGTGAAATGACAATGGGTTAGTGGAAGAAAAATTGTCAACTCTAGGTGTTATCAGGAAAACTAGTGTCCATTCAGAGCTGCTAGACCCACTAAGATGGGTATCTATCTTAGAAAAAACTAAACTAAAGTCACTTGTGTTTTCCCTTATGCGAAATAGATCAGAGAGAGGCAGAGAGTACCAACCTTAGTCTTTCACTTGGCTCCTTTCTTGTTTCCTCTCCTCTTTGACAAATCTTTGCCACTCCTTCCTCACTTGTCCCACTTCAAAGAACACCTATAGAGTCAAAGCAACATAATACCATCAAAGCGTAGATATCTATAATCATAAATAATATAGGATTAGATATATATTAACCATACAAATGCATATATCAATACAAGATTCAGAGATATAGAAGAATATGGAGGAAAACTCAAATAGCTTTATTGATAGATGTAGTAGAAGAGAGGATTACAACCCATTGATCTGGCATAGTTCCATCCTCACAGCATGAAAGCCCACTTCGCGTCATCAAAAGCTAGATCACCCAACACTATGATGTTCCATCGAGAAACAAATAGCACTTCCTTACAAGATACAAAATTCCAGCTTCTGTATCTCTAGGGTGGGGGATCCATATATAGATGTTTGCAGGTGGGTGAGTCATCTTCTGAGATTTTGATTAGTGTCATCTCTCTGATAGTTCATGGTTCCATTTCATGATCTCTTACTCATCCCTAAGTGAATTCAGAGAGGCAAGTGTCAAATGGGCAGTTTCTAGAAGATTCTATGGGTTTCCACTTAGCCAAGCACCTCTGCCATTTGTTTTCTCTCACTCATCAAACCCTATAGAAGGGATGTTCAGCATGCATCGCACTTTTTGCATGTGGCAGGTGAGATGCATTGCACCCTTAGCACTGAGCAGTTTGTATGGTCTTGTTTTGACCAGTTCTAAGTAGTTTTTCAGGGAGAACTTCTCGGAGATGATGTAATCAACTGACCTTGCTCCTTTACGGTATGTAACAACACTTTTAGGGGCTTAGAAGCCATTTTCTATGGAAATATGAGATTGGCGTTTTAGTTTCCAAATATGTCTATAATAGTTTCCCCCTAAAGCATGATGTCGTAAATATTCTGATGTCCGGTGAAATGCTTTATCATGAGGATCTGAGGTTTTTCGAACTGAAAGGTGACCTGTAATAAGATACAATACAATACATTATCTTCATAATATTTTCATGATCTAACTGAGGCAGGCATTCCCATGCTCAGCTTTATAAATTCATTTTCATGTACATATGAGAGAATCTCCTATGTGACAAGCTGATGATTCTAGTAGAGCCATTATCGTTCGGCTTGGATGATTATCTGTGCAACTATCATGTACATTTGATTTCTTTATTTTCCTAAATATATCGCAGCCCAGATGGAGGAAACAAGATCTAGGGTCTTCAAACTCATTCAATCTTCGCCCGAAGTACAAGTCGATCCATGTGGAAAGATGTTCTGAAGTCAAACATGGAAGGACATCGCCTGATTACTAGCCAATGATGTAAGTTGTTAATAGGTGTGAGAGGAATCACCGATAATGATAATGACCCTCAAGGTACTGCAGTACAATTCACGTGGTCTGAATATGGGACTTGACGTCGAACACCACGCAAAATCTCTCGGTCGAAGGTTATTGATATAAACCTATTGCCAGAAGTGAGAAACTTGCCATTGAGGCATGCAAGCTTCAAAGTACTGAAAACGTTGTTCCTAATTCAACTTCTTGGATAATGAGCTGATGTCAAAAAGAAGTGACCCATCGTAGGAGTGCCTTAAGGAATCCCACACCTACGAGACAAAATAGAGAAAATGATTTTGTGCACGTGAAAAAAATGTGATGATATAAGGTTTAGGGTGGTGGTCATGGAAGAATGAAGCATGAAGGTATTGCAGTCGATGAGACATAAGCTGGGTTGGTGAATTCTCTGAGTGACTTCTCTTGAACATATCAACCACACTAAAATGGATTGGTAGCGTTAACCCCAGAAATGGATGGTAAGGAGGCCCAATGGTGATATGACTCGTGAATGTAGTAACCCAACCCGACTCAATCATGGTGATGGAGTGAAAGTGTCATCTTCAAGAGCGATCTGCTACCAATAAGTTTCTTCAATTTTTCTTCCTAATTTTTCCCCAGTCATTTCCAACCAGTAACTCTATGTTTTTGTCAATCTTGAGGAGGATAACATATGCTTGTTGTATAATTTTCCCTTTAGCCAAACCCGTTGCTATGTTTTAACAAGCCTAGCAACAATGAAACTCGGCCTTATCTGCATGGACAAGTTCGTCACTATTATTTTAACGAGTTTAACAGCAAAGAAAACTGAGTCATTTTCAATTTTAGAGAGCTTGAAAAGAGACGGAGAGGAAAATCAAGTAATCCTTTTTCGTAATATAATCCCTTAAATCAAAAAAAGTATAAAATATTATGAAACGGATGACTTTTCGATAGTTTTAACGAGCCGAACAACACAACTGCTCGATCTTTTTGCGCAATGATCCCTCAGGTCCAAAAATATTAAAATCTAGAGGAGGGATGGCACTTCTAATCAATTTACCGTGCCGGAGAGGCCAATTGCTCAATAGTCTTTTCATATTTTATGAGTCAGATGAAAAGATCTTAAAGGAGACTCATTTTAATGGAATATCTGCATCATATTGTATCTCATGAAGGAGTTAATGTAGACCCTAGCAAAATTAAAGTAATCAAGGAATGGAAAATTCCCACATCCATAAAGCATCTGTGAGGATTTCTTAGGTTGAAAAGGTATTATCTCAATTTTGTTAATAATTATGGGATAACAGTAGAACCTCTAACAACATTATTGAGGAGAGATGCATTTTCATGGACTCCAGAAGCAACAAGGCCTTCAAACATCTTAAAGAGGCAATGTGCCAAGCACCGGTCTTAGCAACAAAAGTGGGTGACAAAGATGTTGGGTTATGACTTTGAAATCATCTACCAAAAAGGGAAGCAAAATGTGGTGGCAGATGCACACTCAAGAAAGGTTGAGGATGTGGAAGCATTATGGTGTGCCATTTCTATTATCCAACTAGATTGGATAAATGAAGCAATGGACGAATGGAAGAATGATGAAGAAGTGTGGGCACTTATCCGAATGTTACAACAATATTCTAGCACATCTGATACATTTAGCTGGCAAAATGATTCATTATTGTACAAAGATCGCTTATACCTCTGTAAGAATTCCCAACTCAAGCAGAAGATTGTTATTGAATTGCACACTTCTCCCTTAGGAGGGGACTTAGAATTTTTAGAAACTTACCATAGGGTCAGGAAAGAATTTTTTTGGGATGGCCTTAAATTGGATATTCAAAAGTTTGTGGCAGAATTTTTGGTTTGCCAACAAAAGAAAGTTGAAACAATTAAAACCTCGGGTCTATTACAACCTTTATCCATTCCAACCCAACATTGGGATGAGGTTTCAATGGATTTTATCATATGTTTACCCAAGTCTGAGGAAAAAAGTGTCATCATGGTGGTATTTGAAAAACTTACCAAGTATGCACACTTTTGTGCATTATCACATCCATTTAAAGCCAGTATTGTTTATACTGCATTTATGGAAACAATTCAAAAGCTACAAGGAAAACCAAAGATTATTGTAAGTGAGAGAGATCCCATTTCACTCGAAATTTTTGGACAGAATTATTTTCTTGTCTTGGTAGTCAGTTAGCTCATAGCTCATCTTATCATCCTTAATCTAATGGACAAACTGAGATAGTAAACAAATGTTTGGAAGGATATCTTCATTGCTTTGTATCTAATAAATAGATACAATGGGTCAAATGGTTGCCTCTGGCTGAATGGTGGTATAACACTTCCTTGCATATAGAAACAAAAATGAATCCATTTATGGAACTCTATGGATATCAACGACCATCCACCATATCATATTTGAAAGAAAATTCTAAGGTTTAAGTAGTGGAATATTTCATCGGGCATCAACAACAAGTCCTCCAACTCTTAAAGGACAACCTCGTGTTAGCGCATCATAGAATGAAACAACAGGCAAATCAGCATTGCAGTGAAATAGGTTTTCGTAGAGCTGTTTGGGTATTCCTACGCCTAAAACCATATAAAAAAATGTCCCTTGAGCAAGCTAAGAAGGATAATAAATTATCACCAAATTATTATGGTCTGTACAAGGTGTTGCGAAAGATTGGTACTATGGCATAAAAATTGGAGCTTCCTATAGCTTGTCGAGTGCACCCAGTTTTCCATGCTTCATATTTAAAGAAGGTTATAGGCGACAAGCCCCCGGTTCAAACAACATTTCCAGAACTTGACGAGGAACGAAAAATTATATTGGAACCAGAAGCAGTCACAAAAACAAGAACTTTTTTTTTTCTTAGTAAAGACTAATACTATTAAGAGGATGTATGGTACAGTATGAAGTTACAACAAGGAGAAGCAAGAAAATGGATAGCCGGAAAGGATAGACTATCCACCTTGGCCCCTAAGAGAAAACAAGAAGAGAGCAGTGCTAAACAAGAAGTAACAAGAAGAACAAAGTAACAAGAGTAGAACAAGAGATTCTACGCAACATGGGTAGAACCAACTATTCGACATTTTTTTCCTTTCTTTTTACCAACTGTGACCCAACCAAGATGACTCTACTGAGCTAGCATGATTTGCGAATTGAGCTGGGCTAACAGAGAGGTCTCCTTGTCTGAATCCGAGGGAGAGGACTCATCAGTTCTTTTCTGTGAGTTTGGTGGGACAGTAGAATCCTCAAGACCAGTAGAGGGCGGATCCTGTGCCTGCTTTGCGTCCATTCCTTCCGCATCCCCTTCCTCTTCATTTGAGCTAGAATTAGAATCATCCATGGGGGGAGGATCATGAGGTTTCCAGCTTTTGGATTTTGGCTTAGGATTGGCTTTCTTCTTTTGGGCAAGCATCGACGGACAAGAGATCAAAAGGTGCTCTGTGTGATGGCAATTTCAGCAGCGAAAGGCTGTGTTCTCGTAATCCATGTTCTAAGTCCAATGGAAGTCTCCAATTTTGAGATTAGTCTAATCAGGTATACCTTTGCTCATGTCTTTTACTCCACAGCTTCTGGCGAAGGTGTATCTGCCTTTTTCCCCTCTAGAGGTGTCTGTGGCTGGAAAGCAGCCTAGAGTATTGTCGATCCCTTGGAATACAGCAAAGTGCCATAGATGTGCCGGGAGATTAGGAAGTCTGACCCAAATGGGCAACTTGGTTAATATTGTTGTAGAGGGATCAAAATCTGGGAACCAAGGGGTGAGGAATAAACCTGCTGAGCACCAGAACAATGGGCCTTTAGTTAATTCTTTTTGGTAGTCCTCACTGAGAGAAAACACTACAATGAAGAAACCCTTTAAGCAGAGGAGAACCTTGCAATTGTTGGTCTAGTTAGAGTGAATCCATTGGTAGGGATCTTCTGTGCATGGCCATAGCCCATTGAACCTACAAATAATGGCATGCTCTGCATACTTTTGGATTTGCTCATCCAATGTTGGATGCATTATTTAAATGGAAGGGGTTTCCTCCAGTTTGTCCACCAAAAAAGGTTTCGAAGCCTGAGCTGGTGGAGCTATTTTCTTGGGCATCTGGGCATGGACAATTTCTTTGTATGAAAAAGCCACAACTGAAGATGACAATCCAACAGGCCCCCCTCTCAAACAAATGGTAAAAATGATGGAGGCATTTCTATTAATGTTGTAAAAATAAAGGGGATAAAGATCCTCAAGTTGTTTACCTTCGTGGAGGAGTCGTTGAAATGCAAAGGGAATCCCTAGCATAAAATTTAGGATTTTCTTGAGCTCCTACACTAGATCTGAACAGCCATTGTAGCAAAGTTTTGCTAGAAAGGAGAACGATCTAGATCTGGAACGAGGCAGAGTGATCAGACTTCTGCTTTCCTTTGTAAAACTGAGACGAGAGGAAGCTGGTGATTTGGAAGCTCCTAGATGATTCTTTTCTGATGATGTTTCCCTTGGAGCCAGGGCTTTGCTGATTGGTGAACTCTGTGGTGGCCCTCTGGAACAATGGACTGCTGGGGTGCAGGGGCTGTCTAGAAAAATCAGAACCTTTCTCCATGACAGATATTGTGTGTGGGTTCCTGGGAATGTCGTGCTAGATCCATAAGCTATTGGGATGCAAGCTTAATTTGGAACCCTCAAAGTTTCATTCGTTGCCTATAAAAACATCGAAAATCTTGGCGGCCTATAGAAGTCCCTCGAGGTCGGGCGTCATCCTCATCCCCATTGCGAAGCTGATAACAACCTATAGATGAAGAGTGTCTGCCTCCATATCTGCTGCAGTGCATGCGTAGGTTGCTGTGAGCACATCCCGTGCATGTTTATCTTTTTCTTCGCAGGGCTACACGCGATCTTATTCACTGGGTTTGGCTTGAATGGAGTCGGGGCCCCTCTGGAACTTGCGTCGCCATCTTCTGTAGGGCCGAGCAAAGGCTAGACGGCGGCTGAAGGAATGTAGGCGATGACAAAGAGATTAGGGTTCATCATTCTTCTCCCAGCACAAAAACAAGAACTTGACAGCTATGAAATCGATCAATTTTGAAGTATCTCATCAAGTGGAAGAACTTATCCACTCAAGATTCCACATGGGAGGATGATAATTTTATACAGAAGCATCTAGAACTACTCAAGGATTTGGGACAACACTTTTTTGAAGGAGAGGGGCATGTTATGTCCCTATAATACTAGTGATTAGCCCTTTACTATTGTAGTTGTATCGCATAATAATATTGTTGTGCCCCTATTGTCCCCATATTGTTATATTGTGCCCCATAGAATCCATCTATTCTTATTTTTGTGCCTTTATATTATTATTGTTAGGTCGAGTAGGTTATATTGTGACTCCTTAGACTCCTATATATGGAGAGGAGGTTTTCTCATTTGAATCATCAAGAAATCATTCATTTCTGTAATGTAAAGGAGGTTGCCCCCTCAAAGAGGCTAAACACTAAGGCATTAGTATATCTTTTCTATCCTTTTGTGAGTTGGTTTCATAACAGGCTCCTTGGAGAATCCTAAGAGTGGCGCTATTATAGAAACAAGAAATAGGTTTATTTTGAGCTCTTCATTAGTGCATTGATAGTATATTGTTTATTTGATACAATACCTTACTAGTGTATGATCAAATTATACTTAAGCCTGTCATAATATTTTGACTTACCCTCTTTTAAAGAGAAACTAGAGTGTGTGTCAAACTTGCACATCACAATTGTATCGTGCAAGGTTTACCTTGGACAAGTTTTGTCGATCTAAGTAGGAAGATACATGTTGGAATTCAAGAGGCAACAATACTACAAAGTGGGAAAGAGGTTTCACAGTTAACCTGGATTTCACATTATGGTTGGAATCGATTTGTTGGCAAGATGTTGGATACACAAAATTCCTTTTTATGACTGAGTGCAGGATTCAATCCTTCGACATATTCCTCACTCAATTGTCATTAAGTGATGGGTTTTCTAAAAAGTGTTGCAAACCTATAAACTTTACTAGAGTTGTTCTTGAGTCTTCAGAGTTGTTTAGCTTTTCAAAAGCACACACGTACAGAAAGAGGAGAAATAATATGCCCAGCTAGTTTGAAGTTATCTACCTACGAATAGGGTGTTTCGATTAATAAACTGATGATTTCCTCTACTTCTTTCTAGTGAAGAACTTTGGGACTTGACATGAATTGTGAGACAATCCCAACCCCATAACTATAAATTTCTTATATAAATCTATAACCAATAGATTAGAATCTGCACAAGGAGAAATCCATCCTTGTTTCAAAATAACCTGAAATTGACTTGTACCATGCTATTTAATATTTTCTATATTTATTCGCATCCTTGGTCTGTGACAAAAACATGCAACATGCTATTTTTCATTTTATATACTAACACTCCTCAAAAATAATAAAGTATGCCCAAATCTATCATTTCAAATGATCTATGTAGCTCACCTTTTGGTTTTTCAATTATCGAAGTTATTGCCTATATTGATGAGAACTTCTACAACCGATACCACAGTGACAATATATGTTATAGTTTTATTTGTGTTTCTATTAAGGTGTTTCTCCTTCAATAGAGCAACAGTACACTATAGTTTCTGTTTAGGGGAGAAGTGTACCTAGTGGCAACCTTGGCTTGTGTGCAGATGGGTTGAATGCACAATAGACTCTATATGATGTTTTGAAGGCATTTCTCCTTCAACAATACTTCATCTTAGTATACACTTCCGGTCTTCAGCTTTAGTAGATGCATATAGCCTTAGGATTCATGTTGTAGATTATAGTTTTCTTATGAGATTGCAGCAGTAATGAAAGAAGTGCATCAATTTTATGCATATTTAGTATGATTATATAGTTGGACATAGATGCTCACTTTTCTTACTTTAGGTTTTTTTCTTAGTTCTATTTTATACACATATTTATCTTTAAGAAAAGTGCACAGTAGAGAATGGTTATATATTTTGAGTGCGGGACACACTTCTAGGTAGGAGGTACTCTTCTCTAGGAATCTTTTGCCATGCAAGTTAGGTGCTTTATCAAGGAATCCCAAGAGGTGCTATTGTAGCAAAAAGAAATCTGTTTATTCTGAGTTATTCATTAGTGGATTGATAGTATATTGTTTATTCCATGCAATACCTCAATATTGTATAAAGCCATATTTAGAATTCTTTTATAGTTTGACTTAGATATTCAATTTTCTTAATTTAGGTACTTCTATTAGTTATGTTTTATGAACAATTTTATCTTTGATAAAAGTGCACAGTAGAGAAGGGTTCTATATTTTGAGCAGGGGACACACTTCTAGGTAGGAGGTACTCTATTCTAGGAACATTTTCACACGCAGGTTAGGTGCTTTATCCGAGAATCCCAAGAGGCTCTATTGTAGCAATAAGAAATTCCTTTATTTTGAGTTCTTTATTAGTGCATTGATAGTATATTGTTTATTCCATACAATACCTCAATATTTTATGATCAACTTACAGTTATGATTTTCATAATATTTTGACATACCCTGATTTAGAGGGAAACTAGAGTATATGTCAAGCTTGCACATCAGAGTTGTATCATGTAGAGTCTACCTGGCATGAGTTTTTTGGATCTAAGTAGCCAAATACTTATTGGATTTCAAGAGGAAACAATACTACAAAGTGGAAAGAGCTTTCACATTTAACCTGGATTTCACATTATTGTTGGAGTCAGTTTGTTGGCAAGATGTTTGATACCCCAACTTTCTTTTTATGATTGAGTGCAAGATTGAGGACTTCGACATATTCCTCGCTCAATTATCATTAAGCGATGCGTTTTGTTAGAAGTGCTTCACATATATAAACTTTACCAGATTTGTTATTGATTCTTTGGATGTGTTTATCTTTTTAAATCACACACGAACACGAAGATGAGAAATAATATGCCCAACTAGTTTCAAGTTATCATCCTGGGAATAGGATGTTAACTTTCATAAACATGAAAACTCACTATACTTCTCTCTAGTGAACAAATTTAGGAATTTTCATTTATTGTAAGACAATTTAAGCACCATAACTATCAGTTTCTTATTTAAAGTTATACCCAATAGATTAGAACCGGTGGAAGGAGAATTCCATTCCCGTCTCAAAATAACCTGCAATCAACTTATACCATGATATTTAATATTTTATGTATTTCTTTACATCCTTGGCCTGTAACATAAAGACATGAAAAATTACCTTGCATTTTCTATACAAACGCTCCTAAAGTATCCCCAAATTTGTCATTTCAAATTATCTATGCATCTCACCTTTTGGTTTTTCAATTTTAAGATGTTACCTATATTGATGAGATAATCAACAACTGAGGCCACAGTGACAATATCTGTGAGATTTTTATCCATGTTGCATTGAAGCTATTTTTCCTTCAGTAACACTACAATACATTGTAGTTTCCATTATTTGGTCTGAAGTGACAACCCCAAGTATTGGGTTCATGGTATTGATTCTACATTGTTTTGGACCATGGTATTGAGAGAAGCCTAAATCTATATAAGGAGAAGATCATTAGGCCAAGAAGTAGTGCAAGAGTGAGCAAGTGATGAAGATATGATAAAGTGTGAGATCTAGATGCTGGTTATGGGTTGGTGATGCCTTGCATGATCTGAACCAACGAGGCACTCATGTGAAGGATGATGAACGATGGATTGGGATCTGAAGGCTTGGAATGATTATCTGTATATGGTTTGAGTATGGATAGACTAGATCTATTGATGCATGGTTATTGTATGAATGTTATGATCTGGGTTTGTTCTGATGTCTGAAATAGCTACAGAGTTATGAGGTAGAGTTGCAGATCTGTACGCGGGTTGTCTTTGGTAAAAGCATGTATACACGCAGGTTGGGTTCGTCCAAGTAGTGTATGCATCATGCGATTTGGTGTTTCAGGTTGTTGTTGATTCTAGTGATTGTTGCAGAGTTGTGGGCTCTGGTTTGTGTTCTGTGGCATGGTTTGAGTATTGGGTGATTCAGGGACTGATTGTATTACAATGGTGATTGTTTTATGGATCCAGTATGAAAATGTATGAAACGTGGTCCATGGATGATTGTAGGTTGGTGCCTACGTACTGGTAAACATATTGGCCAGTACAAGAGCGAGGGGGTTGTAGCTCCCTTCTAGGAGCATCTGGAAAACGAGTAAAGGTTGGAGCCTTCAGTAGGCTAGCGCCTACGTACTAGTAAATGGAACAGATAGTACAAGAGCTAAGAAGGTGGTAGCCTTCTGTAGGTAGAAGCCTGTGTACTGGTAAAGGACTGCACCAGTACATTGTAAAAGAAGTTTCTTATTAAAGGAAGATAGAAAGAAATTGCAACAGGTTGTTTTCACCCACATTGGGTTTCCACCTTATATCATGGTGTTCATGTGTGTGGCTTTTGATCTGTTATGTTATACTGCTCCTGTTTACTGTCAATATGGTTAATAATGTTCTGATGTATTCACTGAATATAAACTAACTAAATCATAAAGGTTACTGAATGTACGCTAGTTGCTTTTAACACAATCACGTATATACGCTGATATACTTAACTGAAGTCGCGTATATGAATCTCAGTGTGAAAATGAAAAAGTATATGATTTGCTAATACTGATTCACCCCCCCCCCCTCTCAGTATTATTTCCAACAGTAGGAAGTCTAGAACAATAGTTAAAGTAATTCCATTGCTTTTCCTATAGCTAAAAGTTAAAAGAAACAGGAGAAAAAGTACCAACATGTATCTCTCACTCAATCCCTCTCCCCTTTGACCGCTTTCACTACTCCCTTCCATACCTAACTCACTTGAAAGGTACCTACACACAAGCCAAGATAGAAAACCATCAAGGCATACATATCGATCTATTAAATAAACATATTATAGAATCGAAAGTGCAATATACATCACATAACACATGAATGGGAAAAAACATAGAACTCTTTATTCATAGAAAGGAATATTACAACCCATGTAGATGCATGTTCAATTCAGCATCATCCTCCTAGCTTCAAGCCCTTCTGTCCTCATGGAGATAACAATTTGACATGATAACATTACTCTCTCTACTAATCTCATCCAAGTTGCAATTCCATAGCTTAAGAAGTTTCAACCTTGGACCAACCATGAATGCCTCATCCTTTTATAGCTTAATAGAGGAGGTTTGGCCATTAATGGCCCTCATGAATGCTTTACCATATTTGGGAAGTGGTTCCATGGAGGAAGGGATAATGGAATAAGGTTCATTCATCTCCTTCCTCATCGAAGAGCGAGCCCAATCCTTCTAGAAACCTCGAGAAGCATCCATTGGATGAGGAATCCAATGTATTCATTTGCAAAAGCTGACGGATCTTTCTCATCATAGGTGATACAAATTCCAGGTACTATGCATAGCACCTAGACAATGTAGTGCCTGCCATTCATTGCAGCCAGATAGAAGGCAACCTGCGTTGATCTCCTTAGGGACATTTTTTGGATGAATGGTGTCATGAAACTCTTGGGAAGAAAGCATGATGTAGGTTAACATCATTAGGGAATGAAAAAAACTAAATTAGGGGTTCATAGACCCTAATAATACAGATCTAGAAGTTGGGGTTGATGTGCCCAAATATACCTGTAACAGATGCCCCCTAAAGCATGAAGTCGAAAATAACCATGTCGAGTGAGATGCTTTACCATTTGGAGAGAAGGATTTGAACCCGAAGGTGACCTGAATGAGTTACAACACAAATATCATGGTACTATGATTTTTTCTTATAATTTTGCTAAGGGAAGGCATACCCATGCTCAACTTCATAAACTTTCATTACATGTACAAATATAGTTGTTTATAGATGTAGACCCATGAATGGATGACCATGAATGTAAGGCCATTGTACATTTTATATAGTACTTCTGAAAAATATATCGCATCCTGGATGGATGAAACTAGATCTAGGGTCTTCAATCTCATCCAATCTTTCACTCAAGTACAAGTCTAACCATGTGAATAGATGATATGAAGTCTAGCATGTAGAGACATCATCCGATTACCAGCCAATGATGTAAGTCATTAACAGACACGAGAGGAATCACCGATAATGATAATGACCCTCAAGTTACTCAAGTACATTTCACATGGTGTGAATAAATGATTTGATATCAAACACCATAAGAAGTCTTTTGGTCCAAGGTCAGTGATGCCAACCTATCGCTAGAATCAAGAAACCTACCATTGATGTATGCAAGCCTCAAGGTACTAAAGGGGTGTTTCTAAGTCAACTTCTTGAATGATGTGCTGATGTCAACAAGAAGTGACTCGTCGCAGGTGGGCCTTGATGTATCCTACATAATTGACATGAAATGAGGTAGATGATTTTGGAGATGACACATCAACTAATGACACAAGGTTTAGCAATGGCGGGCATGAAAATGAAGGTTTAATGTATTGTAAAGGATGAAATTTTGAACTAAATGACTTCCCTTGAACATATCAGCGACACTAAAGTGAATTGATAGTATTGACCCCAAAACAAAGCAATGGATGGTATGATAGACCAACAGTATGATAAACATCAAGCTGAGTGACGCAACGCACATAGTCATAGCGATGAGGTGAAAGTGTCATGTTCAATAGTGACCTACTACCATAAATTGTTCCTAGATTTTTCCCATTTTTCCTAGTCATTTTTTACGAGTACCTCTTTATTTTTTATCAATCTTGAGGAGGATAACATATGCTTGTTGTATAATTTCACTCGCTATTTGATGTTTTAGTGATTCTAGCGAAGGTGAAACTTGGCCTTGTCTAGATGGACAAGTTTGTTTCTATTTGATGTTTTTAACGAGTTTAAGGACAAATATAACTCAGTCCTTTTAATATCTAGAGAATCTTAAAAGAGACTAAAAGAGAACTCTAAAAGTTTTGTTCCATACTTTTGTCTCTCAAGTCCAAAAAAGCATAAAACAATACAAGAGATAACCTATTGATCATGTTTGACCAGGGAGTACCTTTTTCATAGTTAATCTATCTCAGCCCAAAGAAGGGGTAAAACTATACTAAGTGGATATCAATTCTAGTCCATTAACGAGCTAGAGACGACAAGCGCTCAACAATCTTTTCATGTTTAGAGAGTCTAAAAAGAGCTTAAAAGGGTCTCCAATTTGAGTAACTTGTGGTTTCTAGGGTAGGAACTAGTTCTGGTGATGTTGGAACTTCTCAGAGCATGTTGATTTATGTGAAGACGTTCGCTAGTAAGAGCACTCATTGCAACTGTTCCTCAAAAAAGGTAAAACAACCAAGTGAAAGTGTATGATTAGCAAAAGGGATAGTGAAGATGGGATGAAAACAACCAAGGATCATCTGACAAAAAGACTAATAGAATGGAAATCATAAGGGTTAAAATGGAAATGGGTTGATTTTAGACAAGCTTGAACCATAGGGAACCATGCCTGGATTCAGTTTCATGTTTACAGAAGCTTGAAATGAAAAACTATGCTTGGATTCAGTTTGATTATTACACAATATTGAAATGAAAAACTATGCTTGAATTGGTTTACAAGCCCCCAACATAATGAAAGGGAGAGTCTCAAATATCAATAATTCACCTAGATTTTGAGGTTGGCAAGAAAGCAATAAAAGGATGGAAAATGACAAGAAAAGGAAAGAAGAAAAGGAAGGAGAGGGATGGATAAAAAAGTTCAGTAGGATGGAAAATGTGAATGCATGCTACATGAATTTGTTTATTTGTTGTCATTGGCATTTTTTTTTTTGGTTTGAATGTGATTTCAACATTACCTTATCATTTCTCAGATAACCATGGTGTGATGGGATTCATTGTTTTTCGAGCTTTGTATTACAAGAACGTTTTGCAACTAGGTGAGGTGGTCTTAGTAAATACCCAAGGGTTTTGGGTGGAAGTGGTCTTCTCACAGAAGCCCTTGACAAGTGGGTGGAGACATGAACATTTCTCAAAGTATGGTTAAGGAATTCTAAGGCATAAAAGTTTGGTTTGGTTTTTTTTTATCTTAAGGCCAATTTAGGTGAGATAACTATAGCTCAAGAGAGGATGCGGTTTAACCTATGAATTCCATTTTTTTTTTATTTCATAGTTTATTGTATGAGATCCCACATTCGTGCTTCAGATATAGAACAACGGTGATTTAATGAAAGAAATATTTCATTTAACCCAATCTATGGTTGGGTGGTAAATGAAATACCCTGACTTGGTTTGATTTTTCATAACTTAATATGGGATATTATTCTAATCTAATTAATAAGCACAAGTACTTGTTATTATGAGGATTTTATGGATGATTTTTCATGGTTGCTATTTTTGTTATATACTTGGTTATACAATGTGTGCCTTTTTGTTACAACTAAAATTTATCAAGTTATGCAATTATTAGTCTTTAGATTAAAGTGTAAAAGGGGTGAGGAATTCTCAAAAACTTCTAGTCTCCAGGAGTCTCATTTTTCATTCAAATTCTCCTAGAAATGGCTACAACATTATGCAAATTGTAACCACCAATTTCCCTTCCAACTCTAACCTAAGCCATGGAGAGAAGGAAATTTGGCAATGGCATTACATCACAATTTTCTACATTCAATTATGAATTCACAAACTTTGGTTAATTTAAATTCCTCAATGTACACCTTTCTTCCTTAGATTAAAAGCTTGTTTCATAGGTATAATGGGTTACTCCAAAATAGTCCCATTATCCTATGGAAAGTATAAGTTGCATGAGATAGGGATGGATGGGGCAATAGAATACAAACATAGATAGTTTTGTATTGAATAGAAAACTCCCCTCCCCACCACTTGGAATGTCATGTTATTGAAACATAGACTTGGAATTCATCACCCCATTTTACTATCCACTTATAGATTTCTAAATCTCCATATGTCATGTCTAATGTGATCCTTGGTAGCAGTATATAAATTCAATTACTCATGAAATCATTTATAATAATACATTAACATCATGGGCCTTAAATTTCTATACGTTTATCCTCAGAACACATTTTGATAAGCATGTAGGACTAACAAGGCCTAGTTAAACATCCTAAAATAAATATTTCTAATTTAATATGGGGCTATTTACGATTGTTAAGAGGATCTATCTCTCTAATTGAAGATCCATTAAGCTCCCTAGAGAATGAAGCAAACATTTACTAAATTATTTTATGAATAACGGACCATCTATTCCTTTGAGGTTCTTAGAGAAACGATTGTTATCAGGTGAGTATCATTCAATAACCCTATGATCTTCTAATGTGTTTCCCTCATATTGTTTATTACCAAATTTTCTTTTATGGAAGTATTGTTTTCTCATTGAGAAATGGAAATATTTATACCTTCTCTCTACTTCCTTTAACCATTGAATTCTTCATTTTTCTTTCTAAATTTTTTTGTCTTACTTATGGTTATAGCCATTTGTGACCAAGCATAAGTTTCCTACTCAACAAACTCATTTTTTTATTATTTCATGAACGACTTGTAATGTAACTTGGCCCAATTATGTAGATAGGTCTACTTAGGCTTCGAACATGTCCCCAAACTCCTACTTATTGAACTACCTCAAATAGGTCTTGACATATTTTAACCTATTTTAGAATATGTGCATGATGGCACCATTATTTGTGAGGGCTTACTACAAGAATTTATCAATATTGTGTTAAGAGAAAGGGTGTTGGATCCAAAAGGATTCAAGCAAAGGAGATTTTTTTGGAAATTCCATTCCAATCCTTTATTAGTCATACTAGGTAGTGATTGATATATAAATAGGAAAAATTGAGGATTTTATAATGACACATAAAATATTAGCCATTTAGAGATAATGAAATAATAAAGTGTGTAGGAAATTTATGTTGATCCCCACTTCTGTTGTTGCAAGTATACAACCCATTGGTGGTATCCTAATCAAGCAATCAAATCTCTTTAATTATATGAATAAACATGCTTGGTTCAATATATACTAGACACAATCCCCCTCTTTTCTATAATTTTAATGATTTTCAAATGCACCAACACCACAATATAATGTTTTTCACTATATATTGTAGCTCGTGGAAAAGGATGAACATTTCGCCCCATATACATTTTTGAGACATCCTTTAGTAGGAAAACTATGAAGTTGAGTACTTTGCAAGACTTGTTCTTTAGAAACATTTATTTTTGTTTCATTTTACGCCTCTAATGTTCAATGATAAAATATTCATTGAGTTGGAGGGAAGGGATGGAATGAATCTGTAAGAGATTCTATCAAAATTTATGTCATTTTCTCCTAGATATTTTAGTTGTTTATTCTAGTCCTACCTCATTTTTTCCTCCTTGATTCATTTATTTCTTAGGTGTTTACTTCTAATTGCTATAAAGGAGGCCTCAGGTTTTTACCCTTTAACAGATTCTGATGTGTTTAATGCCATTTGATATAGGCTTTTGAAATTAATTGAAGTTGTTGATATGGTATAGAGTTATTGATAATTTTCTTGCCAAGTTTCTATACTAAATTATGGATCTACTTCATGAAGTTCAATGTCATGATGGTGACGGTGATATATTTAAACATTAATATTTATACACATCGTAGTCTCACTCACATCTATTACAAATGAATCTAATTTTCTTGTAGTTCATTGGTTGAAGTCAATTATTCTCAACATAGCTAAGGCAAATACAATTTATTAGAGCTTTGAGATATCCATGTTTACATAGATTATAGCATAACATGTCTATGTACAATTTTTCTCTTAGAAATGTAAAATTGTGCTTCCTATGATGCAAATACCTCTCTTTGTTTTCTCTTATTTTCTCCTAATTTATAAGGTACCCCTATTATAGCAACTATAATCTTGTAAGAGAGGTTAACACCTCCTCTCTGTGGTGGAATAATTAGAGCTTTCTTAATGCCCTAGAGATTAAAGAAACTTTAACACTTAGATCCAAAGAGATACTAATTGAGATATGTGTTATTTATAACCATATGCAACAAAAACAAATCAATTCAACTTCAATGTATGAAATGATATAAATAATGACAATGACATGCTATGTCTCTTCTAAAATTTTATCATTCCTTATTATTATACTCGTTTAATTATATTATAGTTATTTTCTCATCAATGTTTTTTTAAATATCAAATTATTCTCTAGAATGATCAAATAATAGATAAACATATTAACAATAATATTTCTATAAAATTAAAAACTAGTTTTGCAACAATAAGCTCACTTTGCCTTGACCGTCTACATAAATTAATGACAAATCACCCTACTACATTTATATCATCATCAATAAATAAATAAAATTCAAAAGTATTGTCATAACATCATCACAACATACAACATTCTCCGATACATTTATATCATCACCAATAAATAAATACAATTCTAAACTATTCTCGTAACAACATTACAACAAATAACCTTCTCCAATACTTAAAAATTTAAGAATCTTTATGATAATTATAAGATTTTTATTTATTTTTCCTTCTCCTCTTAAATCCACACAAATATTCTATAAATAAAAATAATTTTCAAAATTTAAATGAGATTGAACTAATTTATCAACCCGATGCATAACATTCATGCTCATGACCACTGATAAATAGTTTAACTATAGCAATAGTGATGAATAGTCTTCAATATCCTCTCGTTCTCATGACGATATTCACATGATTGTATGAATGACTACCTAAGGGATTTCAAATGCTTTCTATGAGTTCTTAAGGTTCCTCATCTTTTCATTCTATTCTAGATTTTGGTGCAAGCTTAATAAGCTATGAGAGCTATGAAAATTAAATGTATTATAGTGTAACTTTGTATATTGAGGGCTAGATGCACGTGTACCGAGTAAAAAAATTAAGTAATATGAAATAATAATCTCTCTATATTGAGGCCTAAATTCACGTGTACCTGGAAAAAACGTTAACTAACCTGAAATAATAAAATAAGAGTGTTTAATGTCTATTTTCGAACTTTAGAAGTACTTTAGTTTAGGCCTCTAATGTTCATCTACAATAAACTTCACACTACTTCATAATCAGCTTACTTCAAAATAAATAAAATAAACATGATGAAAATTTATACTGAATATTAAAATACTAGGTTTAACAAAACAGTATTTGGCCTCCTCTTTAAACATACATAAAAAAAATGGTAAACCGAAAAACTATAAAATGCTAAACCGAAAAACTATGACCATAACCACATTTGAAATCAGTATTGTGCAATGTCCCAACCAGTGATCAAATTTCAAGTGCAGGTCTTAGTTTCATTTAGAAGGGCACACATTCATGTAGCACTTCCATTATGAAAAGCATAAAAAAAAGGAGCAATTCAATTGACAATAGTAAAATTTTCAAATTTCTTTTTATTTTTTAACAAACAAAAATATACTTCTATGTCAAAGGCTGCATTAATAAATGCATTACTCTATTACTCTTACACATGTGTGATTGAGAAATCTAACCACATAAGATTAATGGATTGCCTTAAGACCTATATCCCTACTCCAGTTCAGATAAGGATTAATTTTGTAGGAAATTTTTGTGACCAGAACGTTCAAGCCAATATACAAGTAGTTCAATCAAATTTAAGTTTATTGCATGAATGAAAAAATTCAGTAAAATACTAAACAGGTTTAGGATTCAATGAAAGTGTGTACAAAGGAGTATATGTTTTTGGTATCTCCTTTTTTAATATGAAAACATACTAGGAATTGGGAATCCTCAAACAAATCAAGTTCAGTATATTAGGAAACCTGTTGAATGCCCTCCTCTCCAAGCATAAATCGTGCTTTAAACGTGTTTGACACGCGTTCGCTCAATGATGAATCTATGTTCATCTCCAGCGTAAATCATCATCAAACCTTGCTTTGGGCAGGCTTCAGTCACAACCCAATGAAATTATAGACCTAATACATGGCCCATATTGACATCTAGTCGCTCTATATTGAAACTACCAAATGTAATGGTATCAAAGGGTAATTGTGACATAACAATTAATAAGAACTTCCATCATATGCACAATTAGAAAAACAACTCAAAAAGAAACTATTGTTTTTGAAAAGGGAGCAACCCAGAAAATGCCAAATGTAATGGTATCAAAAGGTAATTGTGACATTAATTAATAAGAACTTGCATCATATGCACAATAAGAAAAAACAACTCAAAATCAAACTGTTGTTTTTGAAATGGGAGTTTCTGAAATGAGACAAAACAACTCAAAAGGAAACTGGTGTTTTCGAAATGGGATTTAAGTTTTAACATGAAAAGAAATTTACAAATTCAACATTCTAATTTGAGAAAAATGAAATTTAAAAAAAAGGTTGACAATTTGACAACCCTTCTTAAAAAATTTTAAGATATTATTCCAATTTTTTTTTTAAATGACAAAAATCAATTTTTAAATTTTTTTTGACTGGTAAAATTTTCTCACTACTTCTCTGGCGTGCCAGAGACCCTTTGAAGGGCTCTCACGTGTTCAATTTTGATCCCTGGATAGATGTGTATCTTTTGGTAGGGGTAATAAAAATTGAATAATGATAACAATTTATAATGCGTTTATATATATATAATATATTATATATAATATATATATATATATATATATATATATATATATTATTTTTAATATAAGATATTTAATTTATATAAAAATTATTTATTAGGGGTTAATATATAAAATATTTAATTAAAAAAATTATATTACTTATATTTATGATTTTGGATTTTTTTTTGGATTAAAAAAATTGATCAAAAACTTTGTTTGATTAAATGTTTATCTTTTGTTATTTAGAACATTTTTTAACTTATACTCTAAAAAAATTTGAAACAGCTAGATTGTGGAGAGTTTGTCATTACACCCAATTAATTTGATTAAATATCTCTGTTATCACTCTGATATTTCTTTTGAAGTATGAAGAAAGAAAAACCAAAGGTAACCACAAACCACTTTTGGAGATCACGACCTAGAACCACAAACCACTTTTGGAGATCAGGACCTAGCCTTCCTGATACTCAGAGAGGGCTCTCTCTTTATAATTTAACTTTGTTTTAGTTAAGATGATTTTAGGCGAGTTATTTCTTGCACATGGGTTTTGTTTTGAAAATTTGGTGGTGGATCACTTTACTTAGATGAGCAGAGGTTTGGCTTCTACCATTGGGCTATGGAGTGGGATGTCTCACAAACAAGATTGGATTCAACTCTAAAAACAGTGTCTACAAGGCAAGATAGATAAGTTACTGTAGATCTCAAAGGCTAAATGATGAATGGCTTCAAATCAAATCTAGGGAGCAATTAAGGGTTCCCTAGGCTGGATTTTGGAAAGAATGAAAGAAGTCAACCGTGATGGGAGAGCAATTAAGGGTTCTCAAATCTGGATATCAGAGGAAAACATGTAAATGACTAATTGTGCAAAACAAAGTGTACTTAAACAAATTCTGAGTGATATTTCCAATTAATTCATTTAGAATTTAGAACACATTTAAGATTATGAAAACACATAAGAAAGGTAACAAAATCATACAAAGAAAATACTTCACTGCAAATGGCTCATGTGATGAATACTATAGCGAAATGATTTTATTACTTGCTCCAGTCTGTTGACCTGAAAATGGTACAATCACCCTTAGGTTCAAGATCAAAATATTTCTACAAATGTAAAATAATCCACCTTAACACTTCGAATTTTGAAGTATTTATACAAAAGGAGTTACAAAATATCTCAAATTGTATTCAGAACTAATCTAAGAAAAAAGAAATATCTTCTTGCAAGAAGATAGAGACAACTATTGAACTGTTTCATGTTGTCCCTTTTATTTTGGTTTTGTTCGTTGTAGACTTTGATATTTAGCCCTTTATTGTGCTAGGTTGTTTGGCTTTCACGCTGGATGCTCTGTTTTACTTTAACCTTTCACCTGATACTCTTTCATCTAATACACTTTAATCCTGCTGACCTATCAATATCCTTTTACCCTTCTATTTCACTTTTTGCCAGAGATTTATAATTCATTGTCCTTTTACTACAGTAAATCATTGAGTTTTTCCCATCTTTCTTCATCTGGTAATTGGATATTGATCGTTTTTATGTATATCTCATCTGCCTCTATATATTTGGCAAAAGTGGGCTTATTAATAAACAAATGTTTTACCTCATGCTAGAGGTAAAACAAGTTTTCAAAAGTTTGGTACAAGACTTTGCCTATTGGCATGCCCTTTATAGATGAAGTGATCACCTGTTCTTTGGCCACTTCCCTGATCTTCTTGTTGTAATCTTCATGTGTCATTAATTTGTCATTTATAACTAATGGATTAGATAATCCCTTTTCCTTCAACAGCTCAAACTTAGCCATGAACCTGTCAACGGCTAGCTGCATGTTCCGACACTTATCTTCTAAATTTAACATCAAATTCCTCTTGGTGAAAACTTTTCTAACTTCTAAAATGGTGCTTTTCCTATCAGGTATCTCAAGCTCTTGCAGTTCTTATTTATTCTTGGAGTTAAGGAAGTGGATGATTCTTGTTGCTTCCTCTGGCGTATCTCCAACTTCTGTTTTGACCCTTTCAATGGCTTCTGTTGTCTGCTTAATCAGATCAATCTGCTAAAAAATGACCTGGATATATGGCCAAATATCATTGACAGAGTCAATGATAATGACCCACAATTTCTCTTTACCTTTTCCTATTGGTTCAATCAAGGTTAGTTATTTTTCTAGGCTCTTTATCCTCTCATTCATCCTTGCAGCCTTCTTTTGTTTTTCCTTATGCATGATCTGGGCAAGTTTGCAATCTATCTCAAGGCTGTTGACTCTCTCTTTCAATTTGTTCATCTGATTGGTATGAATGGACATTTCTTCCATTGCTTTGACCAACCTTTTCGCTTCTTCACTTGTGGAGGTTGTTGTTGTTGATGTAGTCGAAGTTGATGTTAGCAATGCAGTGGCCATTGGACTAGTGGGAGCTAATGATGCTTCCAGAGTGGAAGGTACAGTTGTGGTCACTGTTGGAATGACACTTAGAGGAGCACTATCAATACTAGCTTGTTTGAGCTGAATCAAGCTATCTAGTTCCTTTTCCATCTCCTCCAATTGGTCATTAAGTTGCAGCACCAAGTCC
Organism: Pinus taeda; assembly: GCA_000404065.3. NCBI lineage: Eukaryota > Viridiplantae > Streptophyta > Pinopsida > Pinales > Pinaceae > Pinus > Pinus taeda. The sequence goes on from APFE031557202.1 coordinate 27,189, forward strand.
ATCATCTCTTCATGATTTGTCTGGCTTGCCAGGACTTCCTTTGTTTGTGGGTGTTGTCACTGAAGCAGCTTGAGTTGTTTCTTGAGGGCTGCAACATCCTCATTCTTCTTCTTGATTAACTGTTCAGCAGCCTTGATGTCCTTTGGGTCATAGCCCATTTCAATAACCAGGTCCTCCAAGGACTTTATCCTGGTGTCTTTGGCGCTGGAGGAGGCCTTTTCCAGTTTTTACTGGGTTGTCATATTGTCTAATGAATCTTTCAATTTGAATGTTTCCATGGCCTTTGCTGTGAGGGTGGAGTAGATCATTTCTCTAGCCTGCTTGTGAAATTCGATTTGATCAATGGGATGAACATCCCTGGCCAAGACCTCAAAATTGGTCTTCTTGTAGTCTGCTAAGGTTTTGGGTTGTTGTATAATGGGTTGTAGGAATGACACTTGTATTTTCCTTCTTTGATTTCAAAGGTTGACATCAATTTGTTCTGGTTTGGTGGTGTCATCTTCAGGTATTTGGCATATGTGTCTGCCTTCAGTTTTTCGTTCCTCATTTTTGCTTCCTTAAATATTTCTTTGATTTATGTTTCCTCGTCAGCTGGCCTGACAAAGGAAGACACCTCCACACTCTCTGTCTCAGTATGATCTGTGTGTTGGAAGCAAATAGTTGATGTGTTTCTGCTAATGCAGTTGTCTCTATTGTCTATTTACTGTTCTGCCCCATTGCCTCAATGTCAATGATTCATTCTGATGCAACGTTTTCCTCCTTTCCAAACACAGGATTCAATTTGGACCTTTTGTTTAGCTTGAACTGTTCATCAGTGGTCTCCATGGTAGAAATTGATGCTTCCTTCCTGTTTCTTTTAGGATAATTCTCCTCATTGAGAGGGGTCTGAATGACAGGAGGGATTTTCATTGGCTCTCCCAACTCTGGAACTTGCAGGAAAGAGCTATGTTCAAATTGTTTCTCTAAATCAATCATGGTGTTCTCCACATCCACCATTGTGATGTCCATGTCAATCACTGTATTCTCTACCCATTCTGACTGATTAGCACACTGTTCAATGTCAGGTCTTGGGTAGTGGATGTAAGGTCCCAGCTTGACCTTTCGTCTAAGCTTGTTTATAACCCCATGAGAGTCATAATGCCAAATGAAACTATTCCTGAATTTCATTTCCTAGAGCATCTTATCAGCCTCAGGTCCAACCTCTCTGATGTTGTAGACGAATGGGTTGTTATAGACATATTTGGGCACTGCAACCCCAATCACATATGTCCATAAACCAAGGGATTCTAAGTCTCGAAAAGTGTTGTTTCATACCCTAAAGGAGAAAGGTCAGCTGATTACATCATCTCCCAGAAGTTCTCCATGAAAAACTACTCATAATTGGTCAAAATTGGATCATCTCACTTGCTCCATGGTCAGGTTGCAATTAATCGCACCTACTATACATGGGAGGTGCAATGCATATTGAAAAGTCCTTCTACAGGGTGCGATGAGCGAGAATAGACAAATGGCAGAGACAATTTGCTAAGTGGATGATCAAGGAATCTTCTAGAAACTTCTCATATGACACTTGCCTCTCAGAATTCGCTCAGGGATGAGTAAGAGATCAATGAAATCTCCAAGTGGAACTAAGAAATATCAATGGAATGACACTAATCAAAAACCCAGATCTGACTCACACCTCTGCAAATATCTATATATGGATCCCTCATATTAGAGATCCAGGGGGTTAGAGGCTGGAATCTTGTATCTTGCAAGGAAGTGTTGTTGGTTTCTTGGTGGAATATCATAGTGTTGGGTGATCTAAGCTTTTCTCGAGGTGAAGAAGGGATTTCATGCTGGAAGGATGATGCTGGGTTAGATCAATGGGTTGTAATCCTCTCTTCTAATCTTTACATCAATAAAGTTATTCAAGTTTTTCTCCACATTCTTGTATGTTTGATAATATATATGCATTTGTGTGGTCAATATATATCTAGTCCTATATTGTTTATGATTGTAGATCTCTGCACTTTGAAAGTATTATGCTGCTTTGACTTTACATGTACTCTTTGAAGCGAAACGATTAAGGAAAGAGCGGCAAAGATCTGTCAGAGAAGAAGAGGAACGAGCAAGGAACCGAGCGAAATATTGATGTTCGTATTCTTTGCTCCTATCCTATCTACTTCTCGTAAAGGAAAACGAAAGTAACTTTAATCTATTTTTTATCAAGTGACATCCTTTATCCTGAGGAAGCCATGTCTGCCTCCCTATCAATCGCAATGCACTGAACACAACATTCGGGAAGATTGACTGTCGTACCGTAAAAAGTATTATGCAGTTTTCCGATTGGTTTGGTAATCCCTCTATATAGATTTCCATAGTAGTCTCTTTCATTCCTTTTCAGACTCCATAAAGGAAAAGGTCCATCTAAGCACTTGTCACTTCAGGCTCATTAAAAATCGAAGGCAACTAGAGTCATCTTTAGCTTTTTCTCGACTCGTAAAAATAGAAAAAGCAAGTTGTGTCAAAGCGTCTAAAATTTATTTTAATCCGAATAACGTCATTGTTCCCTCATTAGTCTTAGGTTGAGAAAAAAGGAGTCCACCAACCAAGGATTTCCCCTTGAGGGAAATCCTAGTCCTTTCTCCTCTTGGGCAAATGTTGGTGCACCCCATATGGCCACATTGTCCCTCCCAGGACTGACAATTGGCTTGCCAATATGGCTCTTCTCAACCTCTGTCATTCAAACAACCATGATTCCTAAGCAATCAAGTCAGCAACTAGATGACACAAGAGTTACCCCCCAACCTTTTGCTTCACTTGTTTCTCCCTCCCCTCCTTCCTCTTCGCTTGGTGAAGTTGGTAAAGCTAAAAATAAAGTAACTGAGAAGAAGAAGAAAGGGAAGGAGAAAAAGAAGAAGGAGCCAAAGGCAAAAAGGGGCAACCACGCATCATCTAGCGAATATCCACACACTGCACCGTCCAAGCCTAAATCTCCATGTGTCATTTGCAAGGGAGACCACTATCATCGAGATTGTCCTTACATCCCTCGGATCTTAAGGGACTGGTCTCCTCGTTTGCACAACTCGGTGTCATCAACCTCTGATGATCATGTTGAGAGTACACCGTCAACTAGTGAAAACGAAGTCTCTGGATAGAAAGGAAAATGTAAATTTCCTTGAAAACTATGTGAAGGAAATCATGCCATCCACCGTTGTCCCTTCCTAGACAAAGCTAAAAGAGTTTTGGATAACCGTCCTACTTCACCGCTACGGCTTCCTCCTGGGTACAAGAAACTCTTGCCGAGTCCATCGCTAGTTGAAAATCCGACTGACACAACTTTGTGGTTTGTTGAAGCATCTATCATTGAATATAAACCCTCTGAATCCATACCAGACGAAAGTCAAAAGGTCGAGACGGCAGTCGACCTGGTCTTGTCTTCGGAAGGTCCATCTTCAGATGATACAATCACTGAAGAGAATGAGAACGACACTGTTCAAATTCTTTTCCTAAACACAGAATCCGATGAACATGGGGGAAATCTACCCGTGCCTTTACCATAGGAAGGAAGTTCGTGAGGGTCATATCCGGCCGTTTATTCGGTCCCACCTCCGAGCATCCTAGTCGTTTCCTTCGATTGGAATCTACTAGGCAGACCCCGTTTACTGTCTAATGTACCATTCCGAATCATTGTACAAGCTTACAGAATGGTCATGGTCGGTACCATCATAGATGAAGGGGCTTCTGTGAGTATCCTTTCCTCGACTGCTTGGAAAGCGCTTGGTTTTCCATCGCTTCTACCTGAGTTGAAAAATCTAACAGGATTTGACAAAGGAACCAGTCGACCGTTAGGGATCCTTCCAAGTTTGCCTATAACTTTGAAAGGGAAAACCATATATATGAACGTAATGGTAGTCCAAGGACCTTTAGATTATAATCTACTCCTTGGGCATGACTATATTTACAGCATGGGAGCCATTGTCTCCTCACTCTTTTGAGTAATGTGTTTTCCGCATGAAGGCCGAGTGGTCCAGCTCATAGACCAACTTTCATTCCCCGGCTCACACATAGCTAATAGTCCAATTCCATCCCTAACTGGTCTTTTCATGCAAGGAATGTCTCATCAATCTCCAGTCCATCCATCTGAAGAGCGCGAGTAATTCGGTGGCCATCACTGAAACCTAGGGGGCATGCACCCTGGTCTGCTTCGGTAGGAAAACTTCAGGTATAGGGTAAGTTTCCGCGGAAAATATATGACTAGTTTGATACACCCATCCGTTTAGGAAAATGGGATTAGACCGGAATAAGATACCTTCGTTAGAGGGTAGGCCTTTCTCGATAGAACAAATGTTTTATTTGCAAATTGAAGGGTAACCTGGAAACTCTACTTCACTATACCCGAGGGCATGCAAACCTTTTTTGCGCGCAAGTGAAAAGCGGCCAGCGTAACGCTAACCCCATAGTTTTGCTGACTTCAACTGCTTAAGTTAGGTGATTGGTCGGATTGACTGTTCACCTTTGCAGGGATCAGATGGCACCGACAAAGTAAAGCAAGAGTTTTCCTACCTAACCTCAGTAGTTAATTAACCCATAGGACTGTAGTTGGTCATTCCTAGCTTGCATGCGAAAGGGAGCAGAGCAAAGTTTCGAATGGTGCAAGCTCCTTAAAAATTGAACCTATCGGTGAGACATCCTTATTATACGACTGGAACGAGCAGTTTTTATGCGAAGTTCAAGCTCGTTAAAAATTGAACCTGAGCAATGAGAAAATGTTCCCCCAGAGTTTAAGCTCATTAAAAAATTAACCAACCTCCGGTAAATAACCATTGCGAATGCATTATCATCATCTTTTGAGCCCTGGTCGTGTTCTTACAATCATCTCCACTCTGTTTAGCCGATCATACGCCTCCATTTGATTGTTTACCCTTTTGAGGAACAGCTACGAAGAGTGATTCTGTTAGCCATCCTTGTGACACTGCCATGATTAGAAAATTCCAAACCTTACCTGGAATCAGTAGCTACCTGAAAATATCACTCATTCCTCAAAAACGAGTCTCATTTAAGCTCTTTGCATCTGACTCGTAAAATATGAAAATATTGCCGAGCAGTTGACCTCTCGAGCTCGTTAAAGCTACCGGGAGTGCTATCCCTCCTCTAGATTTTAATCTTTTTGGACCTGAGGGATTATTACACAAAAAGATGGAGCGCTTGTCTTGTTCGGCTTGTTAAAACTATAAAAAATTCATCCCTTTCGTATTATTTTATACTTTTTCTAACTTAAGGGATTATATGACGAAAAAGGATTACTGGAGTTTCCTTTCCGTCCCTTTTCAGACTCTCTAAAATTGAAAAAGGACCGAGTTGTATTTGTCATTAAACTCGTTAAGACCAATAGCGACAAACTTGTCCATAGAGACAAGAACGAGTTTCACTGTTGCTAGGCTCGTTAAAACATAGCGACGGGTTTGCCTGAAGGGAAAATTATAGAACAAGCATATGTTATCCTCCTCAAGCTTGATAAAAATAAAGAGGTACTGGTCAGAAATGACTAGGGAAATTGGGAAGAAAACTTGAAGAAACTTTATTGGTAGTGAGTTGCTCTTGAACATGAAACTTTCACTCCATCACCATGATTGAGTCGGGTTGGGTTATTCCGTTCGCCAGTTATACTACCATTGGTCCATCGTACCATCCATCTTTGGGGTTAACGCTGCCAATCCATTTTAGTGTCGCCGATATATTCAAGAGAAGTCGACCAGAGAATTCACCAACCCAGCTTGTGTCTCACCCGTTGTAATACCTTAACGTTTCATTCCTTCATGACTGCCACCCTGAACCTTGTATCATTAGATCGTTTTCACCTCCGCAAAATCATTTGCTTCGTTCTGTGTCGTAGATGTGGGATTCATTAAGGCCCTCCTACGATGGGTCACTTCTTGTCGACGACAACTCATTATCCAAGAAGTTGACCTAAGAACAACCCTTTCAGTACTTTGAAGCTTGCATGCCTCAATGGTAAGTTTCTCACTTCCGGCGACAGGTTTACATCAATGGCCTTCGACCAAAAGATTTTGCGTGGTGTTCGATGCCAAGTCCCATTTTCACATCACGCGAATTGTACTGTAGTACCTTGAGGGTCATCATCATTATCGGTGATTCCTCTTGCACTTGTTAACAACTTACATCATTGGCTGGTAATCAGGCGATGTCTTTCCATGTTCGACTCCAAAACATTTTTCACATGGATCGACTTGTACTTCGAGTGAAGATTGGACGAGTTTGAAGACCCTGGATCTAGTTTCATCCATCCGGGCTATGATATATTCAGGAAAATAAAGACATCAAATGTACATCATTGTTGTACAGATAATCATCTGAATCAAAGGATGATGGCTCTATCAGAATCATCAGTCTACCACACAGACGGTTGTCTGTCCTATGTACATGAAAATGAATTTATAAATCTGAGCATGGGAATGCCCGCCTCAGCTAGATCATGAAAATGTTATGAAGATAATGTATTGTATTGTATCTTATTACAGGTCGCCTTCCAGTTCGGAAAACCTCGGATCCTCATGATAAAGCATTTCACCCGACATCAAAGATCTACGACCTCATGCTTTAGGGGGCAACTGTTATAGAAATATTTGGGCACTGCAACCCCAATCACATATGTCCATAAACAAAGGGTTTTTGAGTCCCTAAAAGTGTTGTTTCATACCCTAAAGGAACAAGGTCAGTTGATTACATCATCTCCCAGAAGTTCTCCACAGAAAATTGCTCAGAATTGGTCAAAGCTGGACCATACAGACTGCTCAGTGCAGAGGGTGTGATGCATCTCACCTGCTCAGTGCAAAAAGTGTGATGCATACTGAAAATCCCTTCTGTAGGGTGTGATGGACGAGAGTAGACAAATGGCAGAGACAATTTGCAAGGTGGATGATCATGGAATCTTCCAAAAACTTCTCCTGTGACACTTACCTCTTTAAATTCGCCCAGGGATGAGTAAGAGATCATTAATCTCCAAGTGGAATCAAGAACTATTAGAGAGAACACACTAATCAAAATCCCAGAAGATGACTCACCCCCTTGCAATCATCTATATATGGATCCCTCATCCCAAAGATTCAGAGGCTGTAATCTTATATCTTGTAAGGAAGTGTTGTTGGTTTCCTGGTGGAATATCATAGTGTTGGGTGATCTAAGCTTTTCATGAGGTGAAGAAGGGCTTTC
>APFE031557206.1:5082-38162 GCA_000404065.3 Pinus taeda
GTCTAAATATATGACAATATTCTTAGTAGTATACATGATTCGACTTATAAAATAAAATGTTTCAAAATTGTCTTAGCTTCAGGAATAGCAGAAAGTTGGACATTTATGAGTTATTTGGTTGAGCTTTTTAAAAAGTATGACTGTTTTCCTAGTACTATCTAGGCTTTTGAAACTTATTAAAAATTAACATATTTTGGATAGGTGTTGGTGGTTCCAGGGGCAGATTTTTTTTAGAGTGCACAATTTGAAAAAAAATTTACATCCCTTTCAGCTTATGATAGATCCTAATGAGTCTATATATATTAATTTTAACTGTTTAAATTGTATTTTCCAATACTATATAGAGTATATAATTTGTAAGTCCAACAAAATTTGTTGGAATTCCACAAAAACAAAAAATATAGATAAAAAATGATCAAACTATAAAACAATGAGAATACTTCAAACATTTTAACCATCTAATTTTATTCTTTTCAATTGTTTTATATAATATATATACATCATTTTTTAAAACAATATATAATGTATACATAGTTGACATTAAAATATTAATAACATAACATGTGCATCTAGATATTTTATCTACACATATTAAAATGGTTTTGTTATATATAATAATAATAATAATAATAATAATAATAATAATATAATAATTTGTTTAAAGTGTTTTATTGATAACTTGCATTAAATTTTTTTGTTATTATAAATATTTTTAAATGTCACATATTAATTTTATATTAAGAATTAAATGAATTACACATCTCTTTGAGTATTCTTATTACTATGTACTTGATTTTATTTTATGTTTTAATTTTCACTTACTTTTTCTTCTAGACATTGAAGATTTTATTATATTCAACATTAAAATATTTTTTTTTTTCTATAACTAGATATATATGAAATTGATATTGACATAAATTAATTAACATAAATCTTCAAATAAATTATTTAAATATTTTGTTGAAATAATTTTGAAAATTATAAAGTTTAAACATTTTACTCACACAAAATTTTTACTTTTAATTACTTTACATAAAATTATATTATCTTATACGTGAAATTAACTAAATGTAATATCCCTCTCATAAATAACCTAAGGTAAAATCACAAGTTACGGATCAGTTATTTACTAATTCTTGGTAGTTGTGTAATTGAACGAGGTTGAAGGAAAACAAGATATGAGGGAGGAGGGCATTCAATGAATCCTTAACATATGATTTGGGGATTGAGGAAATGGTACCAGCCATGGCCGTGGCAAACAGTGCATGATGATGGAAGCACAAGTTCCAGGCCAGGGAGAGCATCGCCACTCTTCGAGTGCCGGACGAATCCCTCGGGCTCTGCGAAATTTGTGTGGACAGATTCTCGAAGCTCCCCACGGAAGGAATTCTTGAGCGAGGCTGCCTTATCAAGAGCTTTGGTGCCCCTGGTTTTGAGGTTCCCTCTAAATTTCGTGACGCAGTTGAGCAGCAAGGCTCGCTGAAACTATAGCAACATCGGCGTGCACAGGTGGTGGCGGCTTCTGTCACAAATATTTCGTTGTCTTTGGCCCCTGCGAATGTCGGGAATCCCTTCGTCCTCAAATGCATTAATAGTGTATAGGCCTATGGCGCTCTACTAGAGAAGGATTTTATTACCCCGATGGAACCCTCATCGTCCATTCTGTGGTCTTAGGTGGGACGTTGGGTAGAGTTTTAATCTGGAAGTCATTTTAGCCGTGACTGTATTCCCTCAAGAAGCACTTGATCCACAATGCATTGCCCAAAATTTGTAGTCTTGCATCACACCTGAGTGTTTGCAGTGCAAGGATCAAACTTGTCCCACATTATTATTGAAAGGAAGTTCTTTCTCCGTGTTGAAGGTGATGGAGGCAAGGAGGTTGCCAGGGATAAGATAAGTAACTTGCTCGCTTTCTTGAAGAAAAATATATGTGTGCTTTATTTATCTTTTTGAAAGATTTCCTTGTGTTAAATGCCAAGTCACTTGTCATTTTCTTGAAAAAGGATATATGCTTAAATGATTTGTGATACTAGTTAAATTCAAAGTTTCTTGTGAAATATTTATGCATTGCATGCATAATAGAAATTGCTAATGATGTGCTTCTAGGCACATAGATAATCATTCTAACTTTCTTGAAGAAAAAAGTCTGTTTTATATACACATAAACATAGTTTCTTTTTAGAAAAAGAGTGCATTCTTCATGCATGAAAATAATGACTTCATGCGAGATTTCTTGAAAACAAAGAGAGAGATTCTTTCCTTAAAAGACACATATGAATAGTGTTCATGCGAGAACATGAATCCATTCTTGTTTCCTGAAAAGAAATATGTGCATTGAAGTAAAAGTAAATGTGATAGGCGAAGCACATGTTGCATGCACATAAGGGTAGTTATTGTGACATTGGATATATGATTTGGTGTGTGCGTAGAGAAAGTATTATGTTGACTTTCTTGAAAATAATAATTGATGTCAACTTTCTTGGAAATATTAATCTCTTGAAAAGATTGTCTTGCTAGATAAGTTGGATTGATCTCTTGATTTTGGTGCATTAAGGGTTAAGTTAACATTGCTTGTGTTTCTTGATTTTTAAGCATAAAAATGGGAATCTATAATAATTTCTTGAAAGGGTAGCATGAGAAACTTACATATAGGGAGATAGAGAAATGAGGTTATAATGACTTCCTTTTTAAGAAAGAAGTATGTAAATGTTTAATTGAAATGATGTTAGAACTCTAGAGAAGGGAGTATGTGTCGCATACATTAAAGAAAGGCTATTATGATAAGTTATGGGATTCACTAAGGATTAGCCATTGTGTTATAGAGGTATGTTCTTGTATGGATAGAACTATTGACTCATATTCTTTTAGGAAAATGATATGTGATTACTTTCATGCTAACATAACTATTATTGTAGTTTTTTGTTGAATGAAATGTGTATGCACACGAGATTTGTGTTAGCTTTCATTAGAAAGGATATATATATATTCGCATGCGGGAAAAGACTACAGGTTGTGTAAGATTGCTTTATATATATATCTGCATAAATCAAAAGTAAAAGCTAAAGGGCTAGATCTTTTGATCAAGTTTATGTAAATTTTCATGTAAGAAGATTATAACTGATGTTTTAGTTAGTCCCTTCAAAGGAATGTTTTGTCCTCTAAGAATATGTGCTTATGCGAATGGAAATGCTAGTTATATGATTATTTATAAACGTAATCATGATGTCAAAGTTGATAATGATAACATGGCAGGTAAAGTTGGATTACTTGCGCAAGGCATACATTGTATTTAACGTTGTGGCAGGAAAAGGATTAATGTTCCATGTAGATGAGTATGAGCTGCGAGATCGTACATTGCTAGAATAGTCATGCCACAAGGAATGTTGTATGTGGCGGTATGTAAGTGAAAGGTTTCATGGAAACTGTATTAGCTTTTAGCTAGTTATGTGACAATTTAATGATAATTCATTCTAATAATTTTATAGCAATGGTTAAGGGATGGAATCCCTTATAAGCCATTGAGTGAGGGGTGAAAACCCTCATGACCGTTTAATAATAAGATTAAACGTTTGCTAGTTTTCACCCTACGTGGTTTCCAGGTTATATCAGTGTTCAATGGTGTGAATGCCTTTTGTGTCAGTTTGATGATGTTGAATCCTTGATGATGATGGTTCTTTATTTGATGGGATAATCATAATGTCCAAGTATGTGATTAATTAAGATGGTTAAGGAAATCATGAAATGGATGCAAGGATTCATGAGACAGTTTATGTTATTACACTACCACAGTGGTGGTTAATGGTTAAGTAACTTACTGTCTTTTGTTGCAATTTACTTGATGTACTAATGAACATTATATTTAATGGCCAATGAGGAATTGTGGAGTTGTGAATTGGATAATTACTTGTGGATAATTTGTTTAAAAAAATTCTAACTCCCTGCTTTTACATGTGAGGTTACCGGGGTATGTTACAAGTGGTATTAGAGCTAAAGGTTGCAGTACTGGCGCCTTTGGGAATTGGTAAGTGGAAAAGAAATTGAGGTATGCCACTAGTGTGCATTAACTCAGGTATGAGTTTAACCATTCACATATTGATTTATGTAGTACATTACTTTCGACATGATAAGTGTGATTCGTGTTTATAACTGCTTTGAGTAGTAAGTAATAAAGATTGCTGCATAACTATGTTCATGACATTGGATTCCTGATGAGGATAAAAGACAATAAAACTTTTGTCGCACTTAAGAACAATATTGAACACTCATTGAGGAAAGTGACAATCAACTACCAACTTTTGCTTTGCAAATATGGCAATAATAATGATGCATTGAATGAACATGATTAAAGTTACAGTGAACTAGTTTTAATGAGTCAATGCACGAATATGGGGAACGCCCTTGAATAGGATGGCATAATGTTTTAAAAGGAAATTAGGAGAACCCCTTTAGATATTGAAAATATGCAATGAGTCAAGTGGTTAGACTTGATTGTAATAACTAATTTTTTTTTATTAAGTTTTGCCATGGTTTCATTAAGATGATTGGTAGTTGTGATTAGTTAGTATTGTATGACTAACTAATAGCACTTATGTGCGTGAATTGAATTTGATTTGAGCTTATCACAATTCACAAACAAGTGATTATGGTAGTTACTTCCTGTATTGGTCTGTTGATGGCAATACATTGTGGGAAATTGGAAATGTTAAGATTGTTACCTCAACTATCATAGGCATTTACACAGTAATGAATATTTGCATATACTTTTATGCATGATAGTATTGTGCCGCAAACTAAAAAGATTAGGGAAGTGAATACTTGTTAAATGATGCATATGTATAACTAACGTTGTTGATGGGATTAAGTAGGGGTAGCTTAATGGCAACAAGAAAAACTCATAATGTAAATGTTGCTATGTGAATTGCAACCATAAATGAGAAAGAATAATGTTATATGATATGCATGATTGTGTTATTTGGAAAATCAAAATGCATACAATATGTATGTTAGTTATGATTCCTATCAATCTAGATGTTGTGGACCCATGTTGAGGGTTAAGTGTAAATGCATGGTTTTTTTTTAATGATAATGTTCATTTGGTTCATTACATAAATTACTTTGGAAAAGAGTGATAAAAAAGAAATTTAACATGCTAGATAGTTGCAGATAGTTGTAAAAGGCTAGAATGCCTTGGGTTGATGGCAGTTGCCAGCCCAGAGGGGTTGACGGTACTTGTCTGCTCAGATTTGGGTTGATGGAAATTACCTGCCCAGAGGGGTTGATGGTACTTGTCTGCCCGGATTTGGGTTGATGGAAGTTACCTGCCTAGAGGGGTTGATGGTACTTGTTTGCCATATTTGGGTTGATGGCGGTTACTTGCCTGAAGGGGTTGATGGTGCTTGTCTGTGCGGATTTCATCTCCCTAGAGATAAAATATCTCAATAAGGGAAAAGAGTTTATGTGGCCATTGGAATTCTTGAGTTGGTTGGCCAGTGGAATTCCATGTTGCACCTGGTAAGGTCTCCATCAAAGAAACTGTCGAGATGTGAAAAGGACTTGATTTGGTCGTGGAAATCAGTTCCCATGGGTTGGGAATTCTTTAACCTATTGTGGTTCTCATAGCTAAAGAAATTAACTAGCTAGCTATATGTTATGTTAAAAATTCTATATATAGTTGTGTAAAATATGTTATGCACATTTAATAGGAAAGGAGCTTAGTGCTCAATAAGGAGTTATTGGAAATTTTAATTCCTTTATTGTGTTACTAAACTTGTGAACATCTTAGTAGGAGCTAAGACAATTTTTTTTACTTGATGCAGTGATTGACTGTTTTGATGATTAGAGAGCTAGGTGCTATTTTGGTACTTTTAGAGGTACTCTGTGGATGTCTCTAGTGAGAGTTAATTTAGTGTGCATGTGGAGCAGTGATGAGCTCTTTATGTACTTGTAAAAGTACTGTGATTTAAAAATCATCTAACATTGCACAATTGATTGATAGTTAAAAGTATTTCCTTTGACTCATAATACTATGACTAATGTGATTGAATTTGTTTGTCACATATTACATGATTACTTACCATGGCGGGTTGATGGGTTGACCAACCACTATTAAAATGCTTACGTGAAAGTGCTCATGATTTTCAATGGCAGATGGTAAGTAATGGTAAGTTTACATAAAGAATTGCTTATTATGAATTTGAATAAGGGTCAAGTAATGGAAATTAGAACTTGCATATTTTGCAGTTATAAATGCTTATGACTATCGATTTTTCTTAGATATAACATTACTGTTTTGTTTATTGTCATTTCTTGGAATGAAATCTTTGATTTTAAAGAGGAAGGATCATCTTTTTGTGTGGTTTAGATGGTTATGAATGTCTTAGTAGGGGCTAATCTAATTTTTTTTACTTGATGCAGTGATTGGCTGTTTTGATGAGTAGAGAGCTAGGTGCTATTTTGGTACTTTTAGAGGTACTCTGTGGATGCCTTTAGTGAGAGTTAATTCAATGTTCATGTGGAGCAGTGATGAGCTCTTTATGTACTTGTAAAAGTACTGTGATTTAAGAATCATCTAACATTGCACAATTGATTAATAGTTAAAGGTATTTCCTTTGACTCACAATACTATGACTAATGTGATTGAATTTGTTTGTCACATATTACAAGATTACTTACCATGGCGGGTTGATGGGTTGACAAACCACTATTAAAATGCTTACGTGAAAGTGCTCATGATTTTCAATGGTAGATGGTAAGTAATGGTAAGTTTACATAAAGAATTTTTTATTATGAATTTGAATAAGGGTCAAGTAATGGAAATTAGAACTTGCATATTTTGTAGTTATAAATGCTTATGACTATCGATTTTTCTTAGATATAACATTACTATTTTGTTTATTGTCATTTCTTGGAATGAAATCTTTGATTTTAAAGAGGAAGGATCATCTTTTTGTGTGGTTTAGATGGTTATATCATGGGTGAAACCTAAAGTTCCAATGAGATATGAACACCGAGGACGGTGTTCTTGTTAAGGGGGTGAGAATGTTATATCCCTCTCGTAAATAACCCAAGGAAAAATCACAAGTTACGAATTAGTTATTAACTAATTCTTGGTAGTTGTGAAACTGAACGAGGATGAAGGAAAACAAGTTACGAGGGAGGAGGGCATTCAATGAATCCTTAACGTATGATTCATTGATTGAGGAAATGGTACCATCCATGGTCGTGGCAAACGGTGCATGATGATGGGAGCACAGGTTCCAGGCCAGGGAGAGCATCGCCGCTCTTCGAGTGCCGGACGAATCCCTCGAGCTCTGTGAAATTTGTGTGGACAGACTCTCGGAGCTCTGCACGGAAGGAATTCTTGAACGGGTCTACGTTCTCAAGAGCTTTGGCGGCCTTGGTTTTTAGGTTCCCTCCAAATTTCGTGAGGTAGCTGAGCAGCAAGGCTCGTTGAAACTGTAGCAACATCGGCGTGCGCAGGTGGTGGCAGCTTCTGTCACAAATATTCTATTGTCTTCGACCCCTGCAAACGTCGGGAATCCCTTTGTGCTCAATGCATTAATAGTGTACAGGTCGATGGCGCTCTGCTAGAGAAGGATTTTATTACCCCGATGGAACCCTCGTCGTCCATTCCATGGTCTTAGGTGGGACGTTGGGTAGAGTTTTAATCTAGAAGTTAGTTTAGCCATGACTTTATTCCCTCAAGAAGCACTTGATCCATAATGCATTGTCCAAAATTTGTAGTCTTCCATCATGTCTGAGTGTTTGTAGTGCAAGGATCGAACTTGTCCCACATTATTATTGAAAGGAAGTTCTTTGCGTTGAAGGTGAGGGAGGTAAGGAGGCTGCCATGGATAAGATAAGTAATTTGCTCGCTTTCTTGAAGAAAAATATATGTGTGCTTCATTTATCTTTTTGAATGATTTCCTCGTGTTAAATGCCAAGTCACTTGTCATTTTCTTGAAAAGGGATATATGCTTAAATGATTTGTGATACTAGTTACATTCGAAGTCTCTTGTGAAATATTTATGCATTGCATACATAATAGAAATTGTTAATGATGTGCTTCCAGGCACATAGATAATCATTCTAACTTTCTTGAAGAAAAAATTATGTTTTATATACACATAAACATAGTTTCTTTTTAGAAAAAGAGTGCATTATTCATGCATGAAAATAATGACTTTACCCAAGATTTCTTGAAAACAAAGAGAGAGATTCTTTCCTTAAAAGACACATATGAATAGTGTTCATGCGAGAACAGGAATCCATACTTGTTTCATGAAAAGAATTATGTGCTTTTAAGTAAAAGTAAATGTGATAGGAGAAGCACATGTTGCATGCATGTAAGGGTAGTTATTGTGACATTGGAAATATGATTTGGTGTGTGCGTAGAGAAAGTATTATGTTGACTTTCTTGAAAATAATAATCGATGTCAACTTTCTTGGAAATATCAATCTCTTGAAACGATTATCTTGATAGATAAGTTGGATCGATCTCTTGATTTTGGTGCATAAAGGGTTAAGTTAACATTGTTAGTGTTTCTTGATTTTTAAGCATAAAGATGGGAATCTATAATAATTTCTTGAAAGGGTAGCATGAGAAACTTACATATAGGGAGATAGAGAAATGAGGTTATAATGACTTCCTTTTTAAGAAAGAAGTATGTAAATGTTTACATGAAATGATGGTAGAACTCTAGAGAAGGGAGTATGTGTCGCATACATCAAAGAAGGGCTATTATGATAAGTTATGGGATACACTAAGGATTAGCCATTGTGTTATAGAGGTATGCTCTTGTATGGATAGAACTATTGAGTCATATTCCTTTAGGAAAATGATGTGTGATACTTTCATGCTAACATAACTATTATCTTAGTTTCTTGTTGAATGAAATGTGTATGCACATGAGATTTGTGTTAGCTTTCATTAGATAGGATATATATATTCGCATGCGGGAAAAGACTACAGGTTGTGTGAGATTTCTTTATATATATATTTGCATGCATCAAAAGTAAAAGCTAAAGGGCTAGATCTTTTGATAAAGTTTATGTAAATTTTCATGTAAGAAGATTATAACTGATGTTTTAGTTAGTCCCTTCAAAGGAATGCCTTGGTGTTTTGTCCTCTAAGAATATGTTCTTATGCGAATGGAAATGCTAGTTATATGATTATTTATAAACGTAATCATGATGTCAATGTTGATAATGATAACATGGCAGGTAAAGTTGGATTACTTGCACAAGGCATACATTGTATTTAACGTTGTGGCAGGAAAAGGATTAATGGTCCATGTAGATGAGTACGAGTTGCGAGATTGTACATTGCTAGAACAGTCATGCCACAAGGAATATTGCATGTGGCAGTATGTAAGTGAAAGGTTTCATGGAAACTGTATTAGCTTTTAGCTAATTATGTGACAACTTAATGATAATTCATTGTAACAATTTTATAAAAATGGTTAAGGGATGGAATCCCTTATAAGCCATTGAGTGAGGGGTGAAAACCCTCATGACCGTTTAATTATAAGATTAAACTTTTGCTGGTTTTCACCCTACGGGGTTTCCAGGGTATATCAGTGTTCAATGGTTTGATTGCCTTTTGTGTCAGTTTGATGATGTTGAATCCTTGATAATGATGGTTCTTTATTTGATGGGATAATCATAATGACCAAGTATGTGATTAATTAAGATGGTTAATGAAATCATGAAATGGATGCAAGGATTCATGAGACAGTTTATGTTATTACACTACCATAGTGGTGGTTAACGGTTATGTAACTTATTGTCTTTTGTTGCAATTTACTTGATGTACTAATAAACATTATATTTAATAGTTAATGAAGAATTGTGGAATTGTAAATTGGATAATTACTTGTGGATAATTTATATTAAAAAATTCTAACTCCTTGCTTTTACATATGAGATTACCAGAGTACGTTACACTAAACATATATATCATATTTTTTATTTTATATTAAAAAATATTATTTTTCATTTTATAAAATATTTTACTAAAATGATAATGGTCAACTCCACATTAAAAATAGATATAACTAACCTCCCATCGTACTAAATTGTAAAAAAAAATAATGAACTAAGTATACGTGTTGGTTGGCTGCATACTCCAAATAAACTGGGAATACGTTGTTGTAGAGTTTATCTACCTTCGTTAAATGTTCAAACATTAAAGTTTTGAGTTTAGTTGCAGTAGAATTTACGTGTTCGTTTCACTTCGTTAGGGTTTATAAGGTCTATTATTATATTATATTGTATGATATAAAATAATAACATAAATATAATATAAATACAATAATATAAATAAATCATTAATAATAATTAACTTATATTATTAACATTATAATAATATTATTATATAATATAAAATATAAATATATTATTAATATTATGTTGACGATGCTAGATTTGTCTTTTAATATTAGGGGATTACCTCGGTATAAAGCCTTAACTAGATCTTACATAGTTTGGTGTGGAAGTCTTATCCGGTATTATGGCTCAGTTGCCATTATCTTAAAGATTTGCTTCAACTTTTGCTTGTCAGCACAGGAGAGTGGTATGCTTTGTCTTCTAGAACTCATGTTCACATGCTTTGTGAGTGTAAGTGTCACTCGTGTCAATGGTTCTTTCATTGTGGAGAGGGAGGCAGAGGGTGAGAGTGAGTTCCAAGTCAATTGGGAGTAGTCTCAATGCTACTAGGAACACACAACACAATAGGACGTACACAACTTACAGTAGAGTAGTCCACATGGATGTGGTAGTCACAACACACAAGAAAAGATAACACATATAACACTTAGCGGATTAGTCCATACTAGTGCAATGGTTGTTTACAGCAAGTTTTATGTGAAAGGTCTGTTCGATGTCTGAGAGAGTAGTCTACACTGGCGAGACAATGTTAATAACATATACAACACATTTCCATTAATATATTATGTATTACAAGAAGTGAAATAGTTCAAATGTAGAACACCAGTTAAAAAAACATGCATCAAAAATGTTAAAGATTAGTCTTACACTAGTTACAATACATGTGTGAAAACGTGTTGGCCTGTTAGCAAGCATCTGAGTTAAGCGAAAGTTCCAAGACAAATCGTTACACCATACATCACAAACCCCATCTGAGAGGCATTGGAGCTGTTAGGACTTTGTATTGTCTACAGTTGACCTCACATTTTGTTATGATATTACCCTTTTTAGCCTATAAATAGAAACTATTGATATCATTTTTGACCTCATCATCCCAAGGTATGAAGTAACTCTCCTCATTTGCTATATGTTTAATTATTCAACACATATTCATGTTATCTTTACAATTAATCTTTGGAAATTGGCTAAGTTGCTGACAATTGATTGGAACTGTTCAAAGTCCACATAATCATAATTCACAGTTGCTGCAAAACACCAGAAACAACAACTGTGCAGTTGCTGCAACACCAGAAGCAACAAATGACTAAAGCAGGAAAAGTCTTAATTTGCAAAAGATGAAACAGTAACTGTCTGAAGCTGGCAAGACTATACTTGGCCGATGATGATAAAGCACGATCAGCCAATTTCGTCACAGATGCGGGAACACTAGGAACAACATGAAGAGCTTTAAGGAACGGTTAAGATTTACCAAATCAACAACAACAACAGAATAACCAAGGATATCAAAAGGACCCCGAGGAGATAGATGAAGACTACCAGTTTTGCAACAGTGGAAGGATCCAATTAAACAAAGAACGACAAAGATATACATTGTTCTAACAGTATGCTGTAACAAGAATTAATTTCCTATTTTTGTATAGAAGAATTAAATTGAATGTATAATGACAATCTATTGTAATAGATGTCTTGTCTATAAAGAGGAGACATCTACAGTTGAAAGCTAGCATGTGTGATATAGGAATATTGTAGTGCTGAAGGTCGGAACCTCTATTGTAATTGAACTTTTTGGCAGATGAATAAAGCACTATTCTGAGCATTTTAACTTAGTATTTGTGTGCAGGGGAATCTTGTGAGAAGGAAAGGGCCCACCTTCTTCACAAGATTCACTCATTTCTTTCCTGTTAAGTGTGTGTGTTATTTCTGTATATGTTTAGCCTCGCTTCTGATATTTCCTTTTTGCTGATACGTTGTTCCTTTAATCGATTGGCGCTGTGAGAAGTGTGTCACTGATGAATAGGATTTTCGGTGTGTATTGGCGATTGGTCACAGAGGCAGGTGCTAAACATCCTTATTCTGAGGACAGGGTCCTGGTCCTCTGTTACAAACAACCATCATTTTTCTGTAGATTTGTTACCTTTAATCAATTTCATTTCATTTCCGCAATAGTTTACGACTGCTGTAACACAGAGTAAGAGTTTGATAGGAAATAGATTTGCTTTTACTACAACTTTTAATGCTTTTGGAATTAAAGTGCATACAGTACGAGGTCACCTTTGAAACAAAAGGACTTTCCCAGGTTGACAAATTAATGTGGTACTCGACTGTTTAATCAATAAACAATTCGAGTAGCCAATAGGAGCCACTACTTACTCCTCAAAGGAAATATTACAGACTCTTTTGGCTATATGGGAGGAGAGGAGGTGAAAATTCCTTTGCATGTACAAATGAGGAAGTATTTATGGCCAAGGGTGAAATAGACCCTTGTGGTTGTTCGACTACCCTCATGACTGTTTGACTTCCATGACTTTTCGACTTTTCATAACTCTTTGTACAACAAGTGGGTCTCTTGGACTTCCACGTTACATTACATTGATTGACCACATGGCCCACAATAGAGATGTGGACGACATGACTCATGACACAACTCGACATGGCAATGCTAGTACATTCATGCCGCTGCTGGTGTGCATGTCGAGCTACAGTGCTGCTAGGTGATGGATGTCTTCATGGTGTGTCATAGCTTCACCTCCTCATGGAAAAGTGCGTGAAGTCTTCGATGGTCGTTGGTTCACTTGACGTTGCTTTGGCACATTGCTCCTTGCTTGTATTTTGCAAGGCTTGATAGGCTCATATGTTCACAGAAGGTACATATTCACTTGTTCATCCATTCGTGAGTACATCTTGCATGTCTCCTCATCTGTCCATCCACGAACACATCTTTGCATGATCACCCATTCATGAGCACATACCTTCGCATGCATCATTTGTTCATCCATTGGTGAACCTATCCTTCTACATGTGCTCCCTTCAGTCATCCCATTCGTCATCGCACCATGTTTGTTGGTGTACCTATATTTGTAGTCACTCATGATGAGATGACATCAAATCCAAAAACCTCCTAGTCTACCATGATACATGATCATTTTGGATGCAGCCAACTTGGAGAGGGAACAAGGTTGCGAGGCGGGATGTTGGTTTAGGGCATTACTAATGAAAACTGTGCGTAGAGTCACTAGGTGATGAGGATGGGCAATCCGAGATGACAATGACTGTCCGAGAGGTTTGGCTCGGTTGGAAGGAAAAGCTATGCAAATTTTGGGAGGAACAGATCGGGCTGTGGAGAGGTAGGGCAAACAGAATCTGTGCATTTTCAGGAATGAGTGGGCAGCGGAGGTTTGAAAATACAATTTTCTCAATTATCTACAAGAACAGGTTGAGCTGCATCGAAGATCAGCAGGCGGAAATTATGCAATTTTTTGGAGGAGCAAGCTGGGAGCTTGGTAGCCAAAACTATGTAATTCCTGGAGGGAACTAGTAGTTGTCTACTTGGTCACTGGCAGAAAAAATTGCACAATCTGTGGAGGGAAGTGGTAGTCAGCTGCTAGGGTTTAGTAGCAAAAACTGCACAATTCCTAGAGGGAACTGACAGTCTACTACTGGGAGCTTTCGGTGGGAAAAACTTTACTGAGGTTAGGAGGTTGGCCTACTAATCACATCTACGCAATTTATGAGTTGAGTGGATTTTTGGGTAGCAGAGGGCTTTCTCATGAAAACTACACAATTGTTTGGGTGAGGAGCCAATTGACTGTCGGGAGGACTGGCTGGAAAATTGCGTAATTTTCTGAGTGAGACAAGGACGAGCACTGGTTGTCTGTTTAGCCTGTTTGTGCAATTTTCTCAGTAAGTAGAGGGGGCTAGGTCAACAGCCTTTGCGTACTTTTTGAGGGGAGTCAGTCCTAGGGTGGTTGCCGGGTCAAACTCTCCAAATGGCCAGCATGAAGGTTGCTTGAATTTCTTGTGGGCAGCACCGCTTGAAAAAATGTTCTTGGTGCTTCTGCGCTATTCTGGGTGACATTCGATCGAGCTGATGGTGGGGTGATGGTATGGATATCAGAGGGGAGTCAGGTCGTCAGAACTTCAACAAAAATGACTA
Organism: Pinus taeda; assembly: GCA_000404065.3. Lineage (NCBI taxonomy): Eukaryota > Viridiplantae > Streptophyta > Pinopsida > Pinales > Pinaceae > Pinus > Pinus taeda. The sequence continues at coordinate 19,403 of APFE031557206.1, forward strand.
AGTGTGTGAATGAGTGAAAGATGCAAATGTGATCTTACAAACACACACCAACATGACTTAATGATGAGATGACTCAAACCATCCAGACACACATGCTCAACATGACTAATTGACAGTGTGAGCAACAAGCGCGACACTTGTGATTGATCGTTGATCGATCACAACGACGCTTGCATGATAGTGAATGTGACAGATATTTTCACAGTAAACACAACGAGTACACACGAAGTGAAGACTTGGAACATGACCAGAACATGGTCACAAGCATGACTTTAACATCAACATGCAAACACTTGGGTGAAATGAACAAGCAAGGTGGATTTGAAGACTCACGTGAACTCACAGAGTGAACCCGAGTGTGTACAACCATCAGGGGAAATTCTCAAGGGAGGCTTCGAAATTGGTTGCAGGCCAAAGTTTTGGATAGTGGTTGTAGCTGCTACAACACTTGGTGAGACACTAGTAGAACTCCATCTTCTCTATTTTGGTTCATTAATAGCACAGGGCCTTGGTCTTTCGGGGAGTATTGAATCATTGTGCTGGTTACTTCAACTTCCCCACTTACCCCATCGACATACATGTTTGAACTTTTGCCACTCAGTCAAACACAATCAAAATTTCAGCTTGATCATGGTGTTTTGAATCCGGGAAGGGTAGTTTAGCTCGTGAGTTGAAGTTTTTCAGAGTATATGTTTTCATCTCTAGTGTTGCTCCGCTCCCAGTAGGCCTGGATAGTACCTCGATAGAGTCATGCATGAACACACACATTTCTCCACTACCATCGAGCCTGGTCAGTACCCCGGTGGAGTTTCATGCTTAACCTCTCTACGCAGGAAGCCTTTCTCTTCTTTCTCCATTATATTTTTCAAGACGACTATGCATAGGAACTTATTTATTTTTGGGGCTAGAAGAGGGATCCCAACTTGTTGAGAGCATAAGAGGTTGTTCCTTCTGAGAAGCACGTAAGACCTCTGACATAGGTTTGCTCATTTAGATTTTCCCCTTCTCCATTCCTTCTAGTTGGATGAGCTTGAACACATAGAGTAGAAGGCTGAGTGCAGGCATGGGGCTTCCTAGTTTGGACATAGGTTCATGGTTGGATGAAAACTTCCCTTGCAGACGGCTCATATTTTCTGTCAAGACTTCATCCACCAAAGGTTATAACCAAGCATAAAGAAGATGAACACAAGATTGGCCAAGTGCTGGAGTGTCACTAATCTCTTCAAATTCCATCCACATACTCTATTCAGAAGCCAAATCATAGTAGTTGGCAACACTTATTTCTGGAAACAAAAATAGTAATATGCCAAGCAAATAAAATAAACATAAAAAAAAATAGTAAGCAGGACAAACAAAGTAAAAACAAAGATAATAAGCAAAGGAAACAAACATGCAAATTAGAAAGCAAAGACAAGTGAAAAAGAAAACACTACTCCTACTCCTACGTTAAATGGTTGGGGTTATGTGAAATGAAATTTCCAGTGAAGCCACCATAAGCGTTCTTGACCTGCAGTCACAAATATTCGAGTGATTAAAATAGATAAAAAATAGTGTGCAATAGAAAATGAAAAATCTTGAACAACTTGCACACGAGAGAGAACGTCTCACCTGTGGGTGGAAGAATGTGTCACAACCACCCAAAACATGTGCTTACCTCTTCTGTGACTACCATTTTTCAACAAACCTCGGAGGCCTCTTGCGAGTGTGTGTTGTTCTTCCCCAAGTTTCTTAGCGAGTGCAAGGAAGGCCCAATGCTTGTTACCTGCAACATGACTCACCAGGTAAGATTGTTCCAACCATTCAATGATTGGATCATAAAATTTGTGATGGTTGTTCTGAAAGATTCGTGATCTTTGAGAAGATTGATTCTTGATTCGAGAGAGAGGACGATGATGGAAATTTGATATCGATAGATAGATTTGGCCATTCTCATCAGTCATGTCGAGACAATGAGGGCCTACCGTATCCATCAGTGCAGACTGAGGTGCCTCACTTTCTTGACAAAAATCTAAGAATAAATATGTTACACAGTGAAAATCATAGTGTGTGAAGCAACTGTCATAGGATGTAATGTTGGGAAAACGATAAACTGCATGACAACCACCCAAGGTAGGAGAAAAATTAGACCAGTCGATCGAGATGGAGGATTCCCAGTTTCACACAAATAAAGATTTTTTTTGGAAAGTTGTGCAAGAGCTCTGAATGAGGGAACCAAGTTCGTTGTCTGGTAGACATCATAAAATCCCCACCTACAATTGGTGAAAACATGCATAGGCATCATGGTAATCATTGAAATATAGAAAGGATGCCTACACTATGAATGTGTGAAACCAGTTGGGGTGTGGTGAAATGAGAGTAACTTGATTCACACGATAGGTTTTGTGCTCGTCATCACATAGGGAGATTGCTGGTGTGATGAGTGGGTAGATTTGATGTGCAAAATTTGCAAAAAGACCAAGGAGCTGATTACGTGAGAGAACATCTGATAAGTATGATTCCAAATAAAGATAGTCTTTGAGATGATCAACTTTTCTATCCCATGATTGAATGAGGGACAGACACTCCCAACCTAAATTAGATGTAATAGGGGTGCATGAAGACAGACATGTTGTAACAGGCTCGTGGATTCAATCATTAGCAAAAATCTGAAATTTGAAATATCACACCCGAAATAGTAAATATTATTTACACGAGGATCCATGTCGATTCCAACCATGAAAATATACAGATTGTGTGTGAGAAACGAGATCTGATTTGGTTTGGTTGGCTTACCAGAGTCACAAGCTCCTGACATAACCATCAATAGATGTCGAAGTGCCTTGACTTCTTGGCATGTCCCGGATCTTTCCAGAATTGAAAATTTGCATTTTGAGATGTGAACCAGATCATGCATGGCTTGAGGATGGTTGTTGTTACTGATTTCAAAACTGCTCTCAAGATGAAAACCATCTCTATCATAGGCTTCATCAAAATTTTTAGCAAGATGACATGATGAGCTATCTTCATGCAACACACAAGATGATGATGAGTGGGAAGAGTCTTGCGTGTGGAGACTATTTTTATCATGGGAAACCTCATTGCCTTGTGTCGATCGAGGATATAAATCCTAAGATGAAGAAGCAAGATAACGTGGGATATCTCCGATGCATGTTGATGCATTGTGAATGATACAACACACAGGCAAGTGAGGTGTAGAGCAAGCTTTGATATTGATGTTTTCTTTGACTAGTGCTCACTCCAGACCTGAGTTAGAATGTACACGAGATGACAGCAGATCATATTATGTTCTTGGGTGTTCATCACAACATATGGAAGCATTGGAGTGATGACAGTCCAAGGCTGGAGGTTGATCAAAAGAATTGATTGTGCATGATGTTTCACCAAGATTCACAGATCAAGAATCAATCAAGAATGGAGGCTCAATGTTTTGAGAGGAATTTATTATGCCTTCACTGTCCTACTCCTTTGTTGGTATGGTGAGACTATCTTGCACATCCAACTTGAGCCAGCAGCTCGATAATCAAGAGAGTGCATGCAGCTAGCTTGTGAAGCAGATCACTCAAGCAGAGTCATGGTGCAAAAAGGCATGGCTTGTAGATGATGGAGGATGGTAGAGATGCAGATTAGACTCAAGACTTGGGCTATGAATGGTGATGTCCTCTTGCAGAATGGAGGGATGAGTTTTTTCCATAGGATTTTTGAACCATTCTGGAATTTCCTCTGTTGGAGCAAGAGACAACTGAGTAGATGGGTTGGGAACATGCTGCGCATATTTCTCAGCTTTGCAACCACTATGAGAGGGTACCCACTGTGCAGATTTCTTAGATTTGCAGTTGCTGCGAGGGGGCACCCTCTTCAAGACACGAGGTGTCTTGTGATCTGCAAGAGTCAAGGAAGAAGGAAAATTAGGAGGTTCACTATTTCAGGATACATGAACCAAGCATTTAAGCTCTTAGCTCATGAATTCAAGGTCCACAAACCGTTCAGGAATTTCGTGACATAGGTGAAGTAAGTGGGTAGCAAAGTACTCAACTAATTTGCCAAGATTCATTCTTAAATGAGAGATTCTTTCATAGAAATATTGGTGGTCACACTCATTGAAGGCTTGATGGAGCTCATTGAGGAAAGTGAGAAGGGAATGGATGGAAGTAGGTGGCAGGGTATGACACCACCAATTAACTTGACCTTCAAGGGTGAGGAAGAAGAGTACACAAACAAGCTCATCACTATTGATTTCATGAGATTCACAGAAATGAAGAAAATTAGAAATGTTGTCGGTTATGGATGTTCTGTCCTCACCATAAAAAACAAGAACAAGTGATCGAGAAGTTCATCGAGGATTGATAAATGATTGAGGGAGAAATGAGAGAAACACCCCGGGGTAAAATTGTTTATTATTCATTGGGTAAGAGATTCAACTCAGATGTATGGGCTCAGCTTGTCATCTGGCCCTCCTTCTATCACCAGAATGTTGATAGTGTTGGATCCATCAAAATCAAGGGGATCACCCCTGTATGAAGTCCCAACTAGAACTCACACCATATGGTGTGGGAGTCCCATCTGGTATGATGGCCTGGTTGCCATTATCTTAAAGATTTGCCTCAAATCTTGCTTGTTAGCACAAGAGAGTGGTCTTCTTTGTCTTCGAGAAGTGAGGTCTGCATGCCTGGTGAGTGTAAGTGTCACTTGTGTGAATGGTTCTTTCACTGTTGAGTGGGAGGGTGACAGTGAGTTCCAGGTCAATTGGAATGGTCCCAACGCTGCTAGGAATAGACAACACAATATGATATACATAGATTATGGCAGAGTAGTCCACATGGATGTGACAATCACAACACACAAGGGAAGATAACACATATAACACTTGTCAGATTAGTCCACATGAGTACAATGGTTGTTTACAACAAGTTTTATGTGAAATGTTTGTTTGATGTCTGAGAGAGTAGTCTACATGGACGAGACAACATTAAAAACATATACAACACATTTCCATTAATAGATTATGTATTACAACAAGTGAAATAGTTCAAATGTAGAACATAGGTTAAAGCAACATGCATCACAAGTGTTAAAGATTAGTCTTACAACATTTACAATACATGTGTGAAAATGTAATGGCCTATTAGCAAGCTTCTGAATTAATATAAAGTTCCAAGCCACATCATCACACCATACATCACTAACCCTGTGTGAGGGGCATTGGAGCCACTACTTACTCCTCAAAGGAAAGATTACAGACTCTCCTGGCTATGTGGGAGGAGCTGAGGTGAAAAGTCCTTTGTATGTACAAATGAGGGGGTACTTATAGCCAAGGGTTAAATTGACCCTTGTGGTTGTTTGACTACCCTCATGACTTTTTGACTTTACATGACTCTTTGTACAACAAGTGGGTCTCTTGAACTTCCTCATTACATTACATTGATTGACCACATGGCCCATAGTAGAGATGTGGATGGCATGACTCATGACACGACTCGACATGACAGTGTTGGTACATTCATGGTGTTGTTGGTGTGCATGTGGAGCTGCAATTCTGATGGGTGATGGATGTCTTCATGGTGTGTCACAGCTTCACCTTCGTATGGAAAAGTGCGTGAATTCCGTGAGCACATCTTGCATGTTTGATTGTCTATCCATCTGCGAACACATCTTTGCATAATCATTCATTTGCAAGCAAATCTCTTCGCATGCATCATTCGCTTGTCAGTTGGTGAACCTGTCCTTCTACACGTGCTCCCTTTGTTCATCCCATTCATCGTCGTGCCATGTTTGTTGGTGTACCTGTATCTGCAATAACTCATGATGAGACGACATCAAATCCAAAAACCTCCTAGTCTACAATGATACATGATCATTTCAGATGCAGGTGGCTGAGAGAGGAAAGAAGGTTGCGAGGCAGGATGATGGCTCTAGGCACTGCTAATAAAAATTGTGTGAGAGTTGCTAGGTGATGAGGATAGGAAATTAGAGATGACAATGACCATCCATGAGGTATGGCTTGGCTAGAAGGAAACACTACACAAATTTTGGGAGGAACAGTCTAGGCTGCGAAGAAACAGGGTAGATAGAATCTGTGCATTTTTCAGAACGAGTGGGTAGTGGGGGTTCAACAACAAAATTTGCACAATTTTTTGCAAGAATAGGCCAGGCTGCATGGAGGATTAGCAGGTAGAAATTGCACAATTTTTTGGAGGAGCAGTTTGGGAGCTTAGCAGCAAAAACTGCGCAATTCCTACAGGGAACTGGCAGTTGGCTACTTGGTCACTGGAAGAAAAAATTGCACAATTCTTGGAGGGAACTTGTAGTTAGCTGTTGGGGCTTGGCAGTAAAAACTACACAATTCCTGAAGGGAACTGGCAGTCTACTGCTGGGAGCTGTTGGTGGGGAAAACTTTGCTAAGGTTGGGAGGCTAGCTTGCTGATCAATTCTGTACAATTTCTGGGTAGCAGAGAGACTTCTCATGAAAATTGCGTAATTTTTTGGGTGAGTAGCCAGTCAACTGTCGGGAGGACTGGCTAGAAAATTGCATAATTTTCTGAGGGACACAGGGATGGGCACTGATTGTCTGTCCAACCTAACTGTGCAATTTTCTCAATCAGTAGAGGGGGCAAGGTCAACAGCCTCTGCGCAATTTTTGAGGGGAGTCAATCTCAGGGTGGCTACTAGGTCAAACTCTCTAGATGGACATCATGAAGGTTACTTGAATTTCTTGTGGGCAACAGGGCTTGAAAATATTTTCTTGGTGCTTCTGCATTATTCTGGGTGACAGTTGATCGAGTCGATGGTGGGGTGATGGTCCCGCTATCAGAGTGGACTCTGGTCTTTAGAACTTCAACAAAAATGACTAAGTGTGTGAATGAGTGAAAGATGCAACTGTGATCTTACAAACATACACCAACATGACTTGATGACAAGACGACTCAAACCATCTAGACACACATGCTCAACATGACTGACTGATATTGTGAGCAACAAGCGCGACACTTGTGATTGATGGTCGATCGATTGTGAAAATGCTTGCGCAAAAGTGAATGTGACTCCATGTGTGAGTGCGTCAGATGTTTTCATAGTGAACACAACAAGTACACATGAAGAAAAGACTTGGAGAATAACCAGAACATGGTTGCAAGCATTACTTTAACATCAACATGCAAACACTTGGGTGAAATGAACAAGCAAGGTGGATGTGAATACTCACACGAGCTCATGGAGTAAACCCGAGTGTCTGCAGCCGTCAAGGGAAACTCTCAAGGGAGGCATCGAAATTGGTTGCAGGCCAAAATTTTGGAGGGTGGTTGTAGCCACTACAACATATCATTAATATAATAACACTATAACACAAAAGGGGTTGTAAGACAATATTTAAGATAATTTTTGGGCAATTTGTCTTAACTTGAAACAAAATAAAACTTTTGTATTGTCTTAAATATTGTCTTTAAGCGAGTGTCTCAAATTAAATTGTCTTAAAATATTGTCTCTAAAAGACAATATATAACACATGCATTTTTGTCTCTCTAGAGACAATTTCATTTTTGTCTCTCTAGAGACAATAGTTGGGATTAAAGACATATTGTCTTTAAAGAGACAATGTCTTTGATCCTAACTATTGTCTCTCTATAGAGATAATACAACATCACTTTTATCTCTTTAGAGAATATAAAATAATGAATCTAGAAAAATATCTCACCATTAGAATAAACCAATATAAAAGTTTTTAATTAAAAATAAATTGCAATATCATTGATTAATTCATATTAGCACACAGTGGAATCGAACTGCTGACCTCCTTCTTATAACGCAGGAACTCTTCCATTGAGCTAGCACCCTTTAAAGAATTATATGAGAGTTATGGTAGTCCTTGAAATCGTAAATAGGCATTGATTTAAAAAAATGCTCAGCACATAATCGCGTAATCTTTATAAAATCTAAAATAATGCAACCCCTATTTTTAACTTGATAAAAAGGACTCAATGTCACAACCATGTAGCATGACTCACATAACAAGCTACTATTATAAATAATTTACAAACTATTTAATCTAGTCATAAAGAAAAAAGTAACTAGAGTTATCACAAGCTTTCAATATCTTGCCACAAATATTGAATGGTTTATGTTTAACATGTTTCCACTCTTCATATATTCCAGCAATATGAATTGTTTCAAGGAATTTTTAACATCAACTAAAGATAAGGTACAGAGAAATTGGCATAGCCATCCTCCTCTCTATCCCTAAAATTTTTGCAGCAAGTTAGACAATCCATCACAATTATCATTATCTATTAGCAATGATAAAAAATGATATTCAACCATGTCCTCATATTTAACTTGCACCGTAGAAGAGAAGGTTAGTGCACAACCAACATTCATTGGGCCATTCAATGTAACCAAAGTTAACAACCTACTCTGCAATTGCACTTCCAAAGAAGTCATGCATAGCTTTGAAAGATTGATTTAATCCTACTGCATGACAGTGAAAAGAGTATGGTCTGTTTTTTTAACACATATCCAAATTACACCTCGAAACAACAAAAGTTGAAGTCCTAATTAAAAAGCAAGGTGATCAAGTTGCCTTGAATTCATCTTCTGAAGTTGCAGCAGGGTTCAACTTAGCTCACAACAATTTTGGGGAAAATTTTAAGATTCTTTGTCAAAAAGTCTCTTTGCTAGAACTTGATGAGAAAATTTAAGAAGTTCCTTCCTGGGAACCAAGTTCACTGCCTACTTCCCTTGATACATAGACTTGAAACCATCAATCCTGACAAGAGGAACCACACTCACTCCAACCTCTTCCACAAGTCATTTGTAATTTCTACCATTTCATACTTCCATTTAACTTATAGAGGTGTGTCTTCATCCCAAGCATAATTCCACTCTTTGTACAGGGCCCAAACATCACCCTTTTGGGGAAATATCCTAATAGTTCCTTTAGGACTTTTCTCCCATGCAACAATATAAGAAATAATATTTAGCACATTGTTGTTGGCAGATTTTCCATGCTTAAAATGCCCACAACCCTGGTAAAATCCATCATCCAGCGATTTAGTGATACTCATACCTTCAATGAAATTAAGATCCATTTTACAAGAATTACAATCTATGAAGACTAGCTGAAAATTGCAATGTTTTAATCAAAATTCTAAGAACAAATAGAAAAGTAGTTAAATTAGAAAGCACATGTACAGAAAAATCAATTCTAAATACTACACACAAAACTTTTGCTGAATAACCAAAGAAATAAATAATAACATAAATACTCTGCCAAATCAGAAGACATTGCAGACAGAACAAAAAATAAACAAGGTGCACATGGAAGAAATTTATCAAGAGGTTCCTTAAAGAGAACTTCAATGGAAACACACTCACCTGAAATCTTCCCTACATTAATCTTAATGGTTGGACCATCATTTCTTGAATTTCCAAAGGCATCCTCTCATCTACCCCAATCACTGTAGATCCATACAGTATTATGGCATTATTGGCAATCTCCTTGATATTACTAGATTTAACTCTATCTAGTTTTGATTCATTTGATGGCTCAAATATATCCTCTAGAGATACAAAACCATGCTCTAAATCATCCTTTCTATCTTCAGTGATTTCAAAATCAATTCTAGTTCCTTCATCTTCATGTCCTTCTTCAAGCAAACTTTCCTTTGCCAATAACAAAGAAGCATTTGTAGGAAGAGAATTTCCCAGCAAACTTTCAGCCACATTGCCAGAATCCTTGCTCCCTTCAATGTTATGTAGACCCATATGTCGAAAATCATCATAATTTGCAGCTGCTACTTTATGTGTTGTTCCATTGTATTTCCTCTTAAGAAGTCTTGCCATACGAAGAGAGCTTTCCACAAAATCCATCTTCCATTATATCTGCGTATATATTGTACACACTCAGTTAAAAAGTATACATGTGTTTGGAATGAGTAGCCTGTGAAACATTGTACATGCTAAGACAATTCTTATTTAAATAAAGGTCATATAAAGGCCTTGAATTATTATTATCTACTTTCAGAGACATGGAAAAATACAATCAAATGATTCAAAACTAACTCATTCTAGATGACTGAGCTAATATCCCACTGGCCCAGAAAGATCTTCATGTTTAATCAAGCAGCAGATAAGTATATGCCATGCATGTGCTCCCACTTTTGCTTGAAATCCATCAGCAACAACAAGTAATTCACACTTGTCAATCTGCATATAATAATAAGAGATAAGCAATCAAAATTATAAATTATAATTCAGATTATACCAGAAAAATTTATGCCTCAGTCATAAAGCAATATATATACCTCTTCTTGCCTCATGTTTCTTGATTTATCAACCATTGTAGCCAATTCTTGAATATATTTCAACACAATCATAGAAAAATCCTTTTCTGAAGCCATAGCAAGATCAACTAATTTAGGGTATTCCAACTATGCAGTTCCCATTGCCTCAAAATTAATCATCTCTTCACTCTTTCTTGATCACCAAGACTCCCCCTCTGTGCTGATGTTTCCATCACAACAGTACTTAGACCCCTACTAGAACCAATTTTGGCACTCCGCTTAAGATCTTGTGCAGATGTTAAAGCTGCTTCCTTTGTAGTTGTGCCTTGTCCTTTGGTACAGGCTGAGGACTTCCTAATAAAGAAGGTTCCTTTTGAAATCTTGTAAAGCTATGCAATATTCATGCTCTTCTTTCCAGAACTGATATCTCACATCTCAAGGATGTATTTTTGGAAGATGCAACATCAACACCACCCATCCGAGCAGCTGCCATTGCTAATGTCATTGCAAGTGGAGAAGCAAATGAAGAAGCCCAAGTTGGATATATCACTGCAAGGGCATCCTGCAAAGAACATATATTTTCATTACTGCCATGGAATGAAGAAAAATGTAGAGAGTGAAATATAAAATATTTTTTTGAAGCAGCTGGGAAGACAATGCCTCATAATGCTCAATTCTAGGGAATGTAAGTAGGGCAGAAAATATGATATCGTTAGACATTGTATGGCTTTTCCCATGTCCTAGCACTATATAATTAACTAGATTATATATATATATATATAATATATCTATATATATATATATATATAATATATATATTAATATAATATAATATATATATATATATATATATATATATATAAGCATAGTAGCTGGCTATAGAAGTCAACCTATTTATTGAATTTACACATATTTCTACAGTGAAAAGTAATTATGCATAAGAATCCCATAAAAGCAGTTAATAATCTAATTTCTCCACTTAAAACCGTTATTACAAAAGAGTTCCAATAGCTTGGCCCAACAAGGGAGTGGTAGCCGTAGAGATCACTTTCCTTCGTTGCCCCTTCATCTTCTAGGAAATGAACTAACAACTAACCTTGATGGTTAAAGGAAGTGATCAATTGAGAATCGAGATTACCTTGTGGGATTGACTGCTTTAACCGTCAACAACTATGGAAAACCCCTTTGGCACTCTCCAAGACCTCAAGGGAAATGAGGCACAATGCACAATTTACTGGTTTGGAATTGTTTACACCCAAACCTCATTACAGTGGGAAATAGAGTCTCAGAGCAACTTTAGATACATCACCCACTATCACCTTGGTGATCATGTCTACTTCAGGCTGGTTCTTTTTCAACCTGAAGGAGTGGCTTTAAGCGTTACTTCTCACCTAGAAATCATGCTCAAAAGTAGTATATTAAATCAAGAAATAAAGAAGACTCAAAGAAGGATCAGATGCACTATGTTACTAGTTTAGAATTGTTTTCTTCCAAACCACACAACAGTGACCAATGGAGACATGATGCAACTTTAGACAAAATGCCCAATATCACCTTAGCATTCATGTCTTTTGATTCAAGCTAGTGATTTTCAAACCTCAAGGGGGGGATCTAAGCTTGCTTCCAATCTGCAAACTAAAAACAAGTAAATTAGATCAAGAAACAAAGAAATTTCAATGAAGGATATATCAATGAGGGAAGGATGAATCCAGGAAGACGAATCCCTTCTCCCTAGGCTCTTAAGTCAAAAGAAAAATAGATGTTAGTGAGGAAATCCAATCTGGCATCCCGTTCAAACGAATCCAACTAGATCAAGGTGAAACAACCTCTTTATCTCTAATGGCCAACTGTGACCCATAGCGGAAAGAACCATGCATGCAATTCTATCATGGACACTTCATGAACAACTCAAGCATAGGGGAAAAGTAAGTACTAAATTCGAAGCTACATGTAGAAAAGTTTGATTAACAAAATAATTGAACCTTACCCTAACACTATTACATCTAGGGTTTGAATCACTATATTAGTCACAAATGCTCATACAACTAAAGAAAGAATGAAACCACATAACATACAAAAAAGAGAAACTTAATTAGACAGGAAAGTCATTCCAACAAAAAGATAAATCAACATTTCAAGAGAAACAGAAAATATGGCCAAACTACTCATTTTATTGACATCAAAGCCCAAGAAAAAATTACAAAACATGGGGGAGTGAAGTCCCATGATTCAACCACTTTCTCCTTCTCTAGAAATTAAATAAATAGATAGTTATTGTAACTTCATCAGCCAAGAATAGTCATGCATGTGAACTCTAACTAAATCTTGAGTTGAATTGGAACCACAATTGAATAGATAAGGTTGAGTTTCACACAAAGTGTGTGTATCCACCTCAAGTAGTGCACCCTCCTTGTGGAAAAGGATAAGATCAAATATTTTCCAAATATATCTTGGGCAAGAGATATTGTTAAAATTATTAATTATTTCTAGCTTTATCCACACCAAGACACATGTCAATATCCTCATGCTCATCAAATTATAATTATGGAATGATGTTTTCTGCACACTTCAACACATGGCACCATCCTTTGACCCATCATCTCCATGTAAGCACCATGCCATCACCTAAAAATAAGTGTACTAAAAATAGTAGTGACCCCTTCTAAGAAAAAGAGTCTCAAAAAGGAGCCTCCTAAAATATAGGAACTGCAAAATGCCAAAATATCTCCCATGGAAACACTTAATATAAAATAAATGTAAAAAATAAATGTTGTTAAAATTGCACCACCTCGCATGTCATCCATCATCAAAATCTCTACCTCAAGGAACCTCAATATGTGCTCTACTTTGCCATGCAAGTTCTATAGAGTCTCCAGCTTTGCCATGAAAGCAAGTCTCCAGCTACAAAATATTGCAATACCGCAAAACACCTCACATGTGAGCCATTCTTCTCCCATGACTATCATGTCTTTGGCATCAGTTTTTGGCTAGCAATTATATCATATGGATGTAAATATAGTCTTCCTCCATGGTGTGAGAAGTATACATTAATCAATTGAGAGGATTTGATGTGCATGGACAAGAGACCCATGTGTGCATGTTAACTAAAACCCATTATGGGCTAAAGAAAGCACTTTTTGATTGCTATTACAAGAGTGATGACTACATATTACATTTGGGCTTAAAAATATCTTCATATCCCATTCTTTATTATTTAATTGATAGATCTAATCTGCTTGTTTTGGTCCCAAGAAGCTCATAGCAAGATGCAAGGAAAATTTGGCAGAGCCCAAGTAAGTGTGTAGTTGAGATTCTAAAGAGGTTTCAGATGATGAACTATAAACCATTAGCTACTCCTATGATACCGAATATGATGTTGAATCCTAATTTGGATTCAAATTTGGTAACTCCTTTGATGCATAAATAATGGATTGGACCTTTCATGTATATGGTTAATACCAGAGCTAATATATGTTTTTTAATAAGAACATTGAACCAATATATGGTTAAGTCATGGAAAAGTCACTAGGTAGCCACAAAACATGCTATGCTACATAAAGGGCACAATACATTATGGTAAGTTGATGCCATATGGGGTTGTTGATTCCAAATGGGAAATGGATTCTAGTGACATGAAAAGTTCTTCAAGTTGTTGCTTTGGTTTGGATTCATGAGTGATATCTTGGTTTAGATTCTAGAAAGAAGAAAGCATCAGCCACATTGAGTTCATCTAAGGTAGAGTGCATGGCAACAAATACTACTACTTATGAAGAAATATGGCTTCACAAGTTGATAATATAGCTGACTGATGAGATCTTGAAGCCTACTATGGTCTATGAGACAATCAGTGCCATATCATACTCTTAAAATATAGCATTTCATGACTACTCCAAGACTATTGATATTAAATACCATTTTCTTCACAACATAGTTGAAAATAGAGTAGTGGCTCTAGAGTGTTATCAAACAAGTTCGCGGGTTGCAGACATCTTGACTAAGCCCGTGGAAAAGGGGAATTTCAACATGTTCAATAAGACAATACGTTTGGTGGAGAGAACTTTCCACACTAATGCAAGTATTAATTTTTTTTACCTTGTTTAGATCCAAGCATTTTCTCCACAGTACGAAGGCACACTTAGGAAGCAGGTACACCAACAGATTCATATAGTAGCAATAAGGGTAAACCTATTGTAGATCCATATAACAACAATATGTTTTGGTACGCTACAGACAGTAGAGTGTGGGAAGTCCCGATCCATGCACCTATCTTTGTATATTTCCAGCTTTTCACCTACAACGAATTATCGTTTTCACATTGTTTCAGAATTAACCATTCCAATTTTGTTTCAGTTCAATTTCAAAATCAGATTCAGTTCAACAAAACTAGATCCCTAGTTAATCAAAGGGCTTGTGCGTAATAAATTTCAAGCTTAGGTAGAGGGTGCATTTCTCAGGGAATGGGATGCATTCCTGCATGATCCAATTCATCTTCCTGTTTAGATGCACTTACCGGGCACACATTATCCATGTAGTTGGAGCACACTGGGTGATTAGACTAGGTTAGGGCTTTAATTAAGATTAGAAAGTATTTTGTTTTGAGTTATTGCCATATAGTTTTGTCTTTTTATATTCAATAGAAGATAGTTGTGATTCAAAGCTTAGATCTATGGACTGGATATTATTATTTTTATGTAGTATGTGTTGATAGATTCATAGATTATGGTATTTGAAGACTATTGTTTTGATAGGTTTCAAGAATTAAAACTCACCTAGGATTTAGGGTCAATATTTGAGTGCAGAATCTACTTATGATGGTTAAAAAAAAAATGATCTTTGAAGAAACCACAATCATGATGTGGCATCATAATGATTTTTCAATGTATGGTAGCATATTTTAGCAAATTAAAACAAGGACAACACACCTTAAAATGAATTTGTTACATAGTTTTAGATCTGGTTTTTCTTTGCCCTTAATCTTTACATGTTTTCTTAATGGTGTAAAAAAACACATCTTATTTGCATAGTTATCTTAGAGCCACCAAGGATAGCCTTATTACTTGATGATGTGTAGGAGAAGTTTTATTGAAACAAAGGAGCATTGGAGGATGTAAACTAGCCACTGCTAATATTTGTTGTGGTATTTGCAAGATCTAGCAATATCCAGTTGACTTCTCTTCGGTTGTTTGCTTTATGTTTGGACTACGTCCAAAAATGGATGGACTATGTTTATAGGGGAACAAATCAGTGATGGTAAGATGTTGACACTTCATTCTAGTGTCAGAGGTTAAGCTTATTTTTGTTAATATTTATCCTGTGTAGCTACGACTATGTTCCAATAATGGCACCTTGCTATTCCGGTGGTAGCAATAGAAAGCCCTCCTTCAACAACTTTATAGAGTGATAAATGAGAGTGGAGGGTAATTTATGGAGGAGAGAGAAAGGGTCCATGCATGGCAAGAGCATACATGCACCATCATCACCTCATTTCCAATTTAGATGTTGTTCAATATTTATGAATTCAGTGCTATTTCTCAGTTTTCATTAGTTACTTGTTTCCATGCACATTTCCTTACAAGGTACAATTCCCTAAATAGACTAGGTGCACATGCATGTGGATTATTAGTGTTAGTAAGGGCACAAGTCCTCCTTCAAGAATTAAGGAGTGGCAATATCTCCTTCAAGAATCAAGGAGTGACAATCTCTCTTTTTTTAGGGGTGAATAATTCTTTTGATTGTTCTACGAATAAGTTAATAGCTCTGATTGGTGCTGGTGTGTGCTCCACTTATGCCAAAAAGCTTCGCTACATTGAGACTTAAAAGGTAGACTAACTCCAAGTTCCAAGGTCATGAGAAATTTCTATGTAAGGATCGTTTACCTAGCTAGGTAGTATAGAGAAACCAAGCAACTACAAGGAATAACAAGCATTCTCCATTTGATCACATCAAGCATTCATAAGGCATATCAAAGCTCTCTCTCTACTTTGAAATTGACAAACACCTAGTGTTACACTGAAATTTGTCACCATGACTATCTGCAGTTAATATGGCTCCATCAATAGTCATATTATCCTCCTTGTCAAGCCTTATACCTCTGCTCTCCATGTCAAACTTCAAAAAGGAGAGAAAGTCATTAAAAATCATGTTTATCTCTGGGTACGCAGGTTCTCTCTACCTTGCCTGCGTGTATGCATCCCAAGCTCATTGTACCTGCGTACTTGTTCGCTCTGTAAGTCAAGGGATGGGTGCGTACTCCTGTAAAGGTCAAAAGGCGCGAGTTTCATCTTAAAAAAGTTACTTGTGGTCACTTCTAGAGCTTTCTAGAAAAGTGTTTGACGTGTATTGAGCGCCTCCAGATGGTTCATGCATCCCTATGATAGAGGAACTTATCCCATCAAGAGAGGAGCTACCCCATCCAAAAGAGGGAGTATCCCACTGATGTTGGAACTGAATAACTTCCTCTAGAACACTATAAATACAGGCCTTGGGCCAGAGGAGGGGAGGTTGAAAGCTGAACATTCCAAAGGGTAGATGCTGCTGGAATTAGGACTTCCATTGTAAACTTGTGGGGAGAGATTACCATCCTTTCTTGTTGCCATATTGGAAGTGGGTGAGCTTGTCAAAGTAGAGGAAAACTCTTGCTGGACCCTGGGAGGAACTTGCACAACACCAAGGCTCAGGTTGTAATGTTTTTTTTTTTGTTTCCTTAATACAAATAAGTCCATTCTTCTCAAAGATTTTGTTGTTAATGAATTGTTTCATATACTCCTTGGTCTATATGTTGAATATGCTTTGTTTTATGGAATATTTAGGTGTTATGTAATCGTTTGATTGTTAGTGTATGCAGGTTTCAAAGTGAAGGAGGAGCTCATCTGGATCGACGAGGCTGGACTGCTACAACAAGCGTTGGACTTGAGGTAGGATCGAAAAACACTTGGTTTCTCATAGAATAATGTATGTTTAGAGAAGGATTGATCTTAATTGTCTTGTTTGTCACTAGAGAGTCTTAGACTCCTAGGGAGGTTAGTTTTGTCAGCAAAAATAACTCTTTTCGCATGACAAATTGGCGACTCCGCTGGGGAATCCATTGATGTGATTGATTTTTCCTTTGAGTATTACTTTGATCTGAAAAGATTCTTGTTTCTTTTGTTTTTGATTGTTTGACTGTGTTTTTGGGTGGATTAGCTTAGAGTCTAGTTAGAATTTAGTTTTTCTTCATTTTACAGCAGTACGCACCCTCTGCGTTAGACACAGTGCGTACTTGTACGCACTGTATCTTTGCACACAGAGCGTAGACACACCTGGTTAAACAGGCTGCCTGCGTACCCTGTCAAAATTGAGAAAATTCCAATTTTATCCATTTTTTCCCTTTAGATTTTGTTTTCATTAGTCTTTACTGCCCAGATCCACTGGTTGTCTGTCAAAATCTTCACCTAAACTTGTCCCATTAGTATCAAAAGTTTTAGTGAAATTCATTGAGTTTTAGCCTTAGGGTTTGATTTTTACATTGGTCCTGTAGTGACTTTGATTTAGAAGTTGTGAACCTTAGATATCTCTGGTTTTGTCAGTCTTCTTAGGAGTCGGACCAGTCGTAAAGTCTACCCGCGTGAGCAACCTACCTTTGCATTGCCTCTTTGCAAAATTTCAAAATAGCTTGTTCATTTAAAGTTGTGAATTTCATTTTCAAAAAGAACAAAAAGAGTTTGATTTTTTGTTTTGATTAGTTTGTGATTCTGCATAAACTAGTCCTTGGACTGATTGTCGCCAAGTAAAACATCCCGGAATCATCTTAGTAGGCTTTTGCTTCTTAGATTTACTTGTTAGTGAAAGATTAGGTGAATTTCCTTTGATTTGCTTTTTAGTGATTTTTCATAGACTTTCATAGATCTTGAAATTGCTTTGATTAGATTAGTTTTACATGCTTTTATTAAATAGGAAAATATCAAAGATCTCCTTTGCAAAGTTTGCTTTAGAGTAGCATTCGACGTCTTTGAAAGAGAAAGGAATTTTTTTGTGAAGTAAAGAGTGGTCATGTTTTGTGCGCTTTGAAAGATAAAGAGAAATGTTTCTTTGATTGTCTATTAAGAAAGTTGTTTTTATCGAAAGATTGCATTCTCTCAACTCTCTCAATTAGAAAATTCATTGAAAAGGAAAATATCAAATCATCTTAGGTGCATCTTTTAGAGAATTGGAGTCGAGTCTATACACCATCAAGTTTCATCTCCATCACCTTTGTCTTAAAGAACAACCATTAAAATCAACGCTTAAAGTAAAATTAACTTAGAAATTTTTATTTTCTAGGGCTCTGAAGCACCAACATAGATTAGGCTAGTGTCTTGGAGTAGGTGAGTAATTAACTCTCCAAGACTATTAAAACAAACAAGTAGCTTATCTTGTGATAGAATAAATCCAGCTGTTACATTTGTATTCTGGGAAAGATCCTCTTAAAGGAGAAGCACGAGCTCGTGTCCGAACCAGTGAGGGGATCAATC
>APFE031557217.1:13279-45228 GCA_000404065.3 Pinus taeda
CAGATACTTGATGACCCATCTAGCCCTCTCAAAATTTAGTATCAATTCTTTGATCTCTGTGTCCTGCTCCTGAATGGTCATCCTAAGTTTGGCATTTTTTGCCTCTGTCTCTTCATCTGGAATGAGGATGACACCGGTCTCCTGTGCACCTGATGGCCCCTCATCATACACGAGCTCCTTGCCCTTTTCCAATACCTGTGTAGTCAATGTCGGAATTGAGTGCCCTTCCACCTCGGGTGGAGATAACACTCGCTTTGCTGCTGCAAATAAGTTCCTACTGCCTTTCTGATATGTCACCAAAAATGGCATGATCGTGGTCTCATGGCGCTCATGCTAATAAGAAGGACTACCCAACTCCTGCTCGGGCTCTGATAGTACCTATGGTGTGCTGAAGAAGTCACGAGAGATGAAGTCATCCCAAGCAATGCCCTGCAATCCGACATGATGATCTACCAAAATCCGAAAGAGAGCGAAGTGATAGACACTGTTAAGCTGCTGCTGAGGGGTCTTATGCAACATGAAGGTGTTCATCGTCTATATATTCCTGAATATGAAAAACGGGAGGTTCATCATCCTCACCCTGGTAAAGTGCATGAGCAGGCGGATATGATAGGCATATAGTCTAGAGAACCTCCCCTCACAGCTGAAGTATTTCATGATCAACCTCATGAGTGGAGCATACTCATTCTCCAAGTATCTGAAGGGAAATACTCTTGTGAGCTCATTCACGAATCTGGTTTTGATTTAAGGCTCATAGTGATGACTTTCCACCTTCTTCTTCTTATGCCACTGCTCCCAAACATTTGGAATACCTGTTGCCAATGATATAGTTTCGGGTGTCAAGTTGAAAGTGACCCCGACCAAGGTAGACTAGCCTCCATGTAGATGAATCACAAATAACCAGGCCAACTCATGATGAACTCTGACATTTGTCACCCTTTGACAAAATTCGAAGCATGATAAGTAATGGAAGGATGACATGGCAAGAGGGCATGCTTGTAACTCGGTGAGGGTAGTGGGTTCATCCCTGACATGTTTGCCACTCTTATGGTGTCTCCTGGGAGCCTGTTCTCCTGAGGATGAGTCAGTCTGTGTCTCCCTCTCATACTCGGACGAATGTTGTGATGACATGCCTGTAAGGTGAGCTATGATTAGGCTGCCCCTTTGATGATGGTGTGAGGTTGGGTGCCTTTGTAGTATCTGTTACCAAGGGGAAGAAATGAAATAGGGAATGTTAGGTAGGGAGTGATGAAATGGGAATAGGGGTTATAGGGAGAAATTTGTTAGGGATGTGGGAGGAGTTTGGGATTTTTGATGGGGTAGGGTTTGGGGTTTCTATTGAGCAATAGGAGGAGGGGAAAGGGACTATGAGTTTGGTAGTGTTAGGGAAGTGATGATAGGAAAAATGGCATAGGGGAACAAGGGAAAAAGATAAGGAAGGGAAAAGGGGACCTTGGCATCAACTGTACAATTGCACAACCCTAGCAAAATGGTCTCTTGGTGTCTTTATATGGTTGCTTTAAGAGTTTTGTTTCATTTCCATCATTGGGCATAAAAACCACCATATCTTTAACCAATTTGATGAACAAGTGTGTTAATAGAGCCTACCTTGCAAATTTATGTGCTTCACAAAAAAATTTGAGTGAGTTTGGCACGTTCTGGGCACTTTGCTTCTGTGCGCCACGCCTCTATCTGTGTGCGCCGCACTGTTGTTTGTGTGCGCCACGCCTCTATCTGTGTGCGCCGCACTGTTGTTTGTGTGCGCCACGCTCCGGGTGTGCACCGCGCACGTTATAGGCTTGAACAGTGGGCAGGGGTTGTGTGTACCGTGCCCTGCGTGTGCGCCGCACCCTTGCCTGTGTGTGTCGTGCCCTTATCCTCACCTCCCATCGACTTCTCGTTCCATGTTTGCTCCTCGGCTTGTATGCGCCGTGCACAAAACCCAGTGCGTTTTGCCCTGGGTATGTGCCGCACGTGTTATAAGTTTGAACTGTGGGCGGGGGCTATGTGCGCCGTGCCCTGTGTGTGCGACACACCCCTGCCTGTGTGTGCTGCGCCCTGAAAACTGACTCCCACTTGCTCCAAACGCTCACCAACACACTCCAATCACTTTGCAATGTCTCCCACTAGTTTTGATTTGCACAATGCCTCTGATTTTGGTGGAAAACTTGTATATAAAGCTTTTGGAGAGATGAGTTTGATTTTTGCCTCTTCAAAAACCCATTTTCTAATGTTGTGTTGTGGCACTTTTTCACTGACTTTAGAACACACTGATTTTCACTTTCCCTTTGAAATTTTAGCTCTAATGAAGAAATTTTCAGCACTCTTTGTAGGGATTGCATGACAAGATATTTGGTCACAGAAACCATGACTGCATCTGAAAAATCAACTGGCGACCTTTTTGCAAATTTTGTCATAAATGACACTGCTTGACTTTTCTTCAAAACAGAGTTTTGAAGAAGAGTCAGAGTCTATCCACATGATGATGAAGCTTTCTGAACCATAACTATGTAAGGGCCTCAGTCTGGCCTGCATGGCTCTACTGGACATGTTTCAAGTACCAAATTGATGAATTCTTAGACCTAGACTTCGAAATGACCTTTGTCCTTTAAAGGACCAAACCCTGACTGTCATGGACTTTGATGATGATTGAAAAAAGACCTGAGCCAGCAGTAGCCAGACATGAGACTATAATGACCTTCTCCGTCAGATTATGGTGTGCCCCTAGTGTAATGCAACTGGGAGAATGGAGCGGGACACCTAATCATGAAATGCATAAAGAGTTTTGATCTCTGACGGAGGACTTGACCAGACCGACTCTAACATTGGCTCCAATGGGGGATGGTAGCTCCTTGGAGGTGCCAAGAATTAGCAAATCACTGGAGGAGCTAGATAGTGCCTTCGTCCATTGGGGTATGGAGTCATCATTTTGATAAATAATACCAGACTCTGACTCATTTAAGAAGCTGAAACGACAAAACAACTGACTCAAACTTGTCATTAAAATGACTTAAAGACTAATTTGAACAACTCTAACGAAACTGAAATAAAATGGTATTTACAATGACAGTGGAAGTAGCATTTGATAACTTAGAAGTGGTACCACTTGAGCAGCTGACCATTGATAGGCCCTCCTGGACAATCCTCTCCATTTATTTCATTAAGAAGAAAAGCATTCTGCCCCCGATATGCTGTGATCTTGAAAGGACCTTTCCAAAGGTTCTCGAACTTACCATGCTTTCCTTTCTCCTCATTTCTTACATCCCGCTTCAGCACTACATCATCCACCTAAAATTTATCCACCTTTTCCTTTCTATCATAAATTTTCTTGATTTTCTCCTGCAATTTGGATGTGTTCTTGAAAACTTCTTCTTTGGTCTGTTGCAAGTGGACCATTTGATTTAGCCTCCTTTGCATGGGATCTTCTTCACTGCTGGCTTCATGAAGGAATTTGACAACCGGGGCAGCGAGAGAGGAAGGAAATACTGTATCAACTCGATAAACCAGCTCAAACGGTGACGTACCTATGGACTTCTTCTGGCTGACCTTATCTGCCCAAAGCGCATTTACCAACCTTTTATGGCAGCTCTTCTTGTTCATTTCCAGTAACTTCTTGATTATGTTGACAAATGATTTGTTTGAGGATTCGACCAATCCATTGCCTTGTGGATGATAGGTAGTTGAATGACCCAAAATAATGTAATATTTATGACAAAATTATACCATCCGCTTTTATTTGAAAGCTGCTGCGTTATCGGTGATTAGCTTGTTTGGAAAACCATAGCGAGACAAGATGTTATCTTCGAGGAATGAAATGATCACCACATCTGTAGCTTGTCTAGTGGGGATCGCCTCAATCCATTTTGTGAAGTAATCTATGGCTGTGAGGATCCATTTATGCTGTCCGGAAGAAGCGGGATGAATTTTTCCAATGAAATCCAACCCCCATTGCTGAAAAGGGGCGTTCACCTCTATGGGCTTGAGTGGTAGAGGTTGTAACTTTCGCTTTCCTTCGAAAATTTGACACTTATGACAGTGCTTAACCATCTTATATACATGAGCAAATAATGTTGGCCAAGAGTACCGTGCTCTCAGAATTTTGTTCGCTGTTGACTTCCAAAAGAGGTGACCTCCACAGTCTCCTTGGTGGCAGTCCTCCATGACTTGCTTTGCTTCCTTTTCCACCAAACAATTTAACAAAACTCCACTGGGATCTTTCCAATACAGTGCTGAATTAAGAATGCAGAACTTGGCAGCCTTCAACTTAAGTGTTCTCGCTTTGTTTCTAGTCATGTCGGGTGGAGGTGATAAATTTGTGAGCACATATATGATATCATAATACAATGGAGAAAGTGCAAACATTTCAGATATCTGAATTGGCAGTTCTTCATCATTTTCATCTGACAAATCAACGATCAGATTAATGTCCAAAGCATGCAAGTTTTATTCAACCATTAGCTTCACCAATCCCTGTCCTTTCACCAGTTTTGTGGGCTTTATTTCTATGTCATATTCCAGCAAGGTTGCAATCCACTTGCCTCTTCTTCCTTCCGGATCGGCCTGCACTAAAACATCCTTTACAGTAGCATTAGGAACATAGGCAAGAACGTGAGAATGTAGAATATAGACCCGGAAATCTTTCAATTCCTTCACAAGTGCAAGAGCCTACTTTTCAATGATGTTATACTTTAAAGCTGCGTCTCTTATAGCTCTGCTGAAAAATGCAATGGGTCTTTCATGATCCTCTCTCTTCTGCAATAATACCGCTGCCATAGTATGCTTCAAAGCAAATGAAAACAATATGAAATCCTGAGTATAGTCCAGGCTTACTAGAACTGGTGCTGAGGAAAGAGCCAATTTGACCAAATTGAAAGATTTTACCGCCTCTTCCATCCATTTCATTTGGCTGTCCTTCTTAAGCATGTTTGTCATTTCTTTTAGATGCTCTGCAAGATTGGGTACAAAGCGGCAGAGGAAGTTCATCTTGCCATTGAATGATTGTATCTCATTTTTATTCTGGGGCAGATCTATTTGTTGAATTGCTTGCACACGTGCTAGGTCAATACGGATGCCATCCTTGGAGCTAATGTGTCCAAGTAGTTTTCCTTCTTCCATGGCGAACAAGCTCTTCTTTGGATTCAGTGACAAGCCATATTTTCTACACTTTAGGATGACAGTTTTAAGATGGTACATGTGCTCTTCATCAGATTTAGAAAACACCGTCAAATCATCCAAATACACCACGAAAAAGACATCCTTCTCGTTTGCAAAAGCCAAGTCCATAGCACGCTGAAATGTGGCACCCACATTCTTCAAACTGAAAGGCATTTTCGTGTAATGAAAGGTCCCCCATGGAGTGGTGAACGCTGTCTTGTCTCGGTCATCCTCATGGATAAAAACTTGGTTATATCGGAATAACCATCATGCAGTGACATGTGAGATTCCCCCACTACTCGTTGAAGTATATGGTCCATTTTGGGCAATGGATATTTGTCCTTCAATGAGACTTTGTTAGGATTTCTGAAATCGATGCATAAGCGAATTTCCCCTGTCTTTTTCCTCACGGGTACCAAGTTGGAGATCCAATCTGAAAACCTGATTGGCACAATGATTACTGATTTGTACAACCTGTTGATCTCCTTTTCAATATATGGCAACAACTTTGGATTTAGCCTTCTCAACTTTTGTCTGAATGGATTTTGATTAGGCTTGATGGGTATAGTGTGCTGAATTATATTGGTGTCATACGTCTTTAAGTTGGAATAGTCCCAAGCAAACACATCTGCAAATGAAGACATCATACTAATATATTCATCCTTGATCTTTGGCGGCAATGCCTTGGACAATTTTACGAATTTATGATTCGCAGCTGTCCCGATATTGACCTCTTCCACACCCTTCTCTGTTGGCTGAAATGTTGGCTTACGGGCTATATCATCCTGATCAAAGAGTTCTTCTAGAGGTATCAAGTCTTCGGGAATAACGTTATTATTCAGCTACAACACGTCCATTTCATTGATATGCATTTCATCTGTACCATTTCCTTTTCCATCATCATTTTCTTCATCAATTGAGGTCTCTTTAAACTTGCCTTTGTTTTGCAGAAAATCATCAATCTCGTCATCATCTTGGAACACTTGCCAATATCTCTGATTGTCTGGAATGGTTGGACAGTGCTTGACATGGATTTCAAATTTGTTACTAGAGTTCATTTGGATTTTCAAACTACTTGCTGCCTTAGTAAGAGCATTGACAATGCTATTTTGTATGCGAGGCACACATGTCAAGGTGTATCCTGAGAATAATTTCAAAATGTCTAGGACTGCATTATGATAGGCCCGCATCCTAGGATGCTTTGCTTGATATTCGCCTCTGACCTGCTTGATAACCAATTTGGAGTCAACATATACTGAAATCCTCTTAGCGTTCAGCTTTCTTAGAATTTTTAGGCCATCAATCAGAGCTTCATACTCAACTTCATTATTTGAACATTCAAAAGCCAACTTGTAAGAGCATACTTGCACGTTACT
This sequence comes from Pinus taeda, assembly GCA_000404065.3. Lineage (NCBI taxonomy): Eukaryota > Viridiplantae > Streptophyta > Pinopsida > Pinales > Pinaceae > Pinus > Pinus taeda. The sequence goes on from APFE031557217.1 coordinate 19,810, forward strand.
AGGGACCGTGTTTGGGGCGGAGAAGGGACTGCGCACCCAAATTCCTATTCCAGCGCCATCATTTCCTACTGCTCCATCAAAATCCATGGTCCACAATCCTTCCTCCTCCTCTTGCAAGTGCATGAAATCTATTTGTTGTGCCTTGCCTGCTTGCTGTCCATTTCTTTCAGCTGATTGCCCAATGGTGTTTTGCTATTTTTGTTCTTCTTTCTTCAAAACTTCTCTGAAATTTTCTATTATTTCTGGAATATCATCTGCTTCTACCAACTGACTATCTATATCATTTAAACTATATGAATACAAAACAAAAGACTCTAAATCTGTATGTACATAGTTAATAGGATTATTTATTGGTTTCTCCTTGCTTGTGATCATGTACTTCATTTTTTTTTTGTGATATAATTTCCTCATTTGTCCAAATACTAGAATCGTTGCATAGGAGAAGTCTAGTTGTAGTGTCCCTTTTAGTTTTTCTACCCAAGACCTGGAAAGAAGCATGCCAAACCTTGGAGGAATGTCTGCCACCACAATATCCATCAAAACATTCTTCATGGGGAGCTGATATAAACTCACAACCAAGTCTTTGATGAGACCTATACATCTTACTCTACTGGAGTTGAACGAATAGAGATCATGATATTGTCAGGGGACGTCCAGACCAAGCTTGTCCATGATTGCCTTGGGCATGAGATTGTGAGAGGCTCCGAAATCGAAAATGGCGTTATGTAAAACAAAATCATGCAACCTCAAACTGATGTAGAAAGGTGGCACCTCGCTGTCATGAGACTCGCCATTTGGTGCTGGCCCAAAAATCATTTCAGGCTGATCATCTTCGACATTCACCATGTCGGACATTGGATCCAAATTTAACATTTTAGATACTTGTCCTTTATAACTGCTGTTCTTCAATATTTCAGTTAAAGGGATGGATATTTTTAGTTTGGAAATCTCATTCTCTAAGTTGAATGCGGGAATCCTCTCCACCTCTTTGACTGGGATTTCTTTCCTCTCCATTTCTTTCGATGTGACTTGCTAATGTGCTGGTTCTGCTGATGCTGATTTGCTACTCTCTGTTTCAACCACCTCCTTTCCTTTCCTTTGTGTACCAGCTGAATCATTCTTTGGCGCTTCAACATCTTTATTTTCTGAATGGGTCTGACTGGCACATCCCTGTTTCTATGTGAATATCGCTGCTGTTGGGCAGACAAAGCATTCATGTACCCTCTTTGGTATTCATCTGATTGTTCCTCCAAGACGGTGTCGCTTACTAGAATGAAATCTCCATCTCTGTGTGCAGCTGAATTCTCTGCATACTCCTCCTCTTCAGTGAGATAAGTAGGCAAATTGTCAGGAGTAAAGAGATGATTTTCTTTGCCTATTACATTCCCGTCTTCATCTGATTTCGGTCCATGCATAAAATTTTGCTGCAAAGGTTTTTGTACTGATTGTTGTGCAATTGGCTCTTGAGCTCGCTGATCTCTCCGTCTTATCCTATACTGTGGTTGCTGCTGGCCACGGAAGTTAGGATATCTATCTTGTGGCTCTGGTTTGTCAAGCTTCACTCTCTCAAGCATTTTCTCTACCTTTCGAAGTAGCTAATCTACTGAGGATGATTCCTCCTTTGCAATGACCTTCTTTTCTGCTTTTGCTCTTGCCCTCTTGGTCAACAGATTTTCTTCAATGCTGATTGTTATCTTCTGCATGTCTTCCATTGTAGCCGGTTCTCTTTCTATCAATTGATAAGCCATATCAACATCAAAACTATCCGGGAACTTCAACATGGCTAGTTGCATAGGTGGCGTTAGATTATCCAGAATTTCATTATACACTGTATTGAATCTAATGAAATAATCTTCGACCGACTCACCAGCGTTTCTCTTGATTTGCTCATATTCGGACAGAATTTGAAGAGGGTTCTTTTTCACTTCCCAGTGGTTCAAGAATTGTCTTTGTAGGTCTGCCAAGGTGGCGATACATGCAACCGGTAAACCTATGAACCATTTCCTTACTTCCCCGCAAATGTTTGTACAAAAAGTCTCATCGCCACGTTTTCTGCATCTATCTCATGAAGTTCATAAAAGTCTACCATTCTCTCCACATGTTGTTGCGCAGTAATGCCATTAGGAGTGCCATCAAAGAATGGGATTTTGCTTTGGTAATCAGCGGGCATATCATCTAAAATTTGAGGCAAAACAAGTGGTGCGAAACATGCTGCCATCACTCTTGGTGGATTTGTCCTCGGAGGTGTTGGAGGAATGTGCACAGTTTGTAAGGGGCTAGCAATGGGAGTTTGAAGCTGAGCTATTATGTAGTTATCAATAGACCGGTTAGCCCTTTCCGTCTCCAAGTCTACTAGAAATTGTGGATTGTGGATAGTAGAGTCAACCGCTCTTTCGGACTTAGTTTCAAACAACGATAATTCAAACTACTCGTCAAACTCTAGCTCTTCAATATACTCAAAAATGTCCGGCATGAATGAGATTTGAGCATGGGAAATATAGAGCTTTCTTGACGACGATTTCTTGAAATCAAATTGGGATTTTCATAGATTAGCGGAGGTTCGGGATCTAGATTAGCTCTAGTGTATCTTCGAGAAGCCAGCGTGCTATTAAGAAAAATCCAAGGACACAACCTATTTCACATCAGCCTATCAAATCCTAAACTTATCATCCAGAAGCTTAGAATTATTAAGAAGCAAGGGCGTTTGATTCGTCCCCAGCGGAGTCGCCACTATGTTATGACCTAAATCCACCTCAGGCTGAAAGAAGGCAAAATTCAGGGTAACCACAAACCACACTCAGTCTGGTAGCTAGCCCTACTAGAACAGGAGAGGACTCTCTCCGAGTCACACTCAGTGAATAAGTGAATGAAAGGGCCTGAGATGACTTACAATGAACTACTTGTCTTAGGATAGTAAGTGAAAATGAAAATAAGAAGTGATTTTTATGAATGACTGTGTTTCTGGGATGTTATGGGACCACTGGACCTTAATGAACAGAGAACTTAGCACAAAGGCACGAATTATTTCGTGAGGCACGGTAGGCGGAAAGCCTAGCAATTTAGTTTTAAAATAGTGTGGAATTGAGAGATTGATTAAGAGGGTGAAAAGGGCATGGACAACATGAATCCTTTTCAACAGAAGAAATGAACACTGAACATGAAATTTTCCCACAGGCAGAGCAATAAAATTGAATTCTACCTTAGCTAACTTAGAAAATTTCAATGGAAATGAATATGAAATGAGCTATGAAACATAACAAGATACATATGAAACATAAGAGACACATTTGCTACACTCACAACCACATGAATCTCATGAAACAGAGCCACTGCCTTTCATTAATCCTCTATAAAAAATATACAATGCAGAAACAGAGTTTCTTTCCCACAGTCTCCGAGAAGTTACAAGCCAACCAATCCTTTGCAAATGGTTTGCATACAATATATATAATGTACCATGAAGAGATGGAACGCCCAAGGGTTGGGGAGTTACTCGAATCATTACAAACTGAAGGTGGAGAGCCAAACAACAGCTACAGGTGCAACACCACAAACATGACAAATGGCTTGGTGGCCCTTTGCCTTCCTTTGCCACTTGGATAACTGACCATCTGGAGTGAATATACTTATAAAACAAACTTAGGTGTCGAAAAACTGAAGTGCATATGAGTGGGCCCACTTACAAAAAGTCGGGAGGCGAAATTTCGCGAAATGGAGGCATTCTAGCCTTTTTTCCTATATGCGTCACACCGCTTTCAGGCCAGTTCTGGGGCACTTGCCGGAGTCCAAAATGAGTACATGATAGCTCATTGGAAAGGACTTTGAGTCTATTTTCCAACCCGATTAGAATTTTGGAATTTGGAGCTCATTTTCCCCTCCAAATCTTCATTCTCCCAAGACTGCTTCCTGTGTGTCAAAATAGGGGCAGTGAGGCCATTTTTGAATGTATTTTTCCCTTTTGGTGGCCAAGATCTTCTCCAAATTTCTTGCTCCTAGTACCAGTAATTTTTATTTTGCATGCCGAATCTAAAAACACAAACCATTTCTCATTTGGAGCTCCTGATCTTGCGCGTTGCACCGATGGCGCGACGTGTATAGAGAAAAAACCTGTTTTTGTGCCAAAAATTTGTCATGTGACCAAAATTTTCCCAAATTCTTTGAAACTTGGGTTGGAGGTCCTCTATGAAGTGCTATGTTGTGCCAAGGAAGCTTCAACCAAGATTCAGAGCCGATCTTTCTATTTTGACTTTTTTGCTTTCTTTGTTGCTTCGCTTAATTTAGCCTTCAAGCTCATTATTCGGGCCTTTGCGCTCATGTTCCGTGCCATGTAATGACAAGCCATCCTCCTCAGTATGGCTTTGTCCCTGTTTTCCTTCTCTAGCTTTTTCTCCAAGTGTAAATTGACTTGATCCGACCAAGACTCATGGTCGTTGTTGATCTCTTGCTCCAAGGTAGTGAGCTCGATCCCTCTCTACTGAACAGCTTGTCGATTTTCACAAATGCTTTTCAATTCCATGATCGTCTATTGGTCCTCAAGCTATTTGTTTATCTACTCCAGATACTTGATGACCCATCTAGCCCTCTCAAAATTTAGTATCAAGTCTTTGATCTCTGTGTCCTGCTCCTGAATGGTCATCCTAAGTTTGGCATTTTCTGCCTCTGTCTCTTCATCTGGAATGAGGATGACACCGGTCTCCTGTGCACCTGATGGCCCCTCATAATCCACGGGCTCCTTGCCCTTGTCCAATACCTATGTAGTCAATGTCGGAAGAGAGTCCCCTTCCACCTCGGGTGGAGATAACACTCGCTTTGCTGCTGCAAATAAGTTCCTACTGCCTTTCTGATATGTCACCAAAAATGGCATGATCGTGGTCTCATGGCGCTCATGCTGATAAGAAGGACCACCCAACTCCTGCTCAGGCTCTGATAGTACCTGTGGTGTGCTGAAGAAGTCACGGGAGATGAATTCCTCCCAAGCAATGCCCTGCAATCCCAACTGATGATCTACCAAAATCCGAATAAGAGCGAAGTGATAGACACTATTAAGCTGTTGTTGAGGGGTGTTATGCAGCATGAAGGTGTTCATCCTCTCTATATTCCTGCATATGAAAAATAGGAGGTTCACCATCCTCACCCTGGTAAAGTGCATGAGCAGGTGGATATGATAGGCATACAGTCTAGAGAACCTCCCCTCACAGCTGAAGTATTTCATGATCAACCTCATGAGTGGAGCATACTCATTCTTCAAGTATCTGAAGGGAAATACTCTTGTGAGCTCATTCACAAATCGGGTTTTGATGTAAGGCTCATAGTGATGCCTTTCTACCTTCTTCTTCTTATGCCACTACTCCCTAACATTTGGAATACCTGTTGCCAATGATATAGTTTCAGGTGTCAAGGTGAAAGTGACCCTGACCAATGTAGACTGACCTCCATGTAGATGAAGCACAAATAATCGGGCCAACTCATGATGAACTCGGACATTTGTCACCCTTTGACAAAATTCGAAGCATGATAAGTACTGGAAGGATGACATGGCAAGAGGGCATGCTTGTAACTCAGTGAGGGTAGTGGGTTCATGCCTGACATTTTTTCCACTCTTATGGTGTCTCCTGGGAGCATTTTCTTCTGAGGATGAGTCACTCTGTGTCTCCCTCTCATACTCAATGATGTGATGACATGACTGTAAGGTGAGCTGTGATTAGGCTACCCCTTTGATGATGGTGTGAGGCTGGGTGCCTTAGTAATATATATTACCAAGGGGAAGAAATGAAACAGGGAATGTTAGGAATGGATTGATGAAATGGGAATAGGGGTTATAGGGAGAAATTTGTTAGGGATGTGGGAGGAGTTTGGGATTTTTGATGGGGTAGGGTTTGGGGTTTCTATTGAGCAATAGGAGGAGGGGAAAGGGACTATGAGTTTGGTAGTGTTAGGGCAGTGGTGATAGGAAAAATGGAATAGGGGAACAAGGGAAAAAGATAAGGAAGGGAAAAAGGGACCTTGGCATCAACCATACAATTGCACAACCCTAGCAAAATGGTATTTTGGTGTCTTTATATGGTTGCTTTAAGAGTTTTGTTTCATTTCCATCATTGGGCATAAAAACCACCATATCTTTAACCAATTTGATGAACAAGTGAGTTAATAGAGCCTACCTTGCAAATTTATGTGCTTCACAAAAAAATTTGAGTGAGTTTGGCACAGTCTGGGCACTTTGCTTCTGTGCGCCGCGCCACTGTCTGTGTGCATCGTGCTGTTGTTTGTGTGCGCCACACTCCGGGTGTGCGTTGCGCGTGTTATAGGCTTGAATAGTGGGTGGGGGTTGTGTGCGCCATGCCCTTGCCTATGTGCGCCGCGCCCTTACCCTCACCTCCCACTGACTTCTCATTCCTTGTTTGCTCCTCAGCCTGTATGTACCGCGCGCAAAGCCCAGTGCCCCGCGCCCTGGTTATGCACTGCGCGCATTATAAGTTTGAACTTTGGGCGGGGGCTGTGTGCGTCGCGCCCTGTGTGTGCGCCGCGCCCCTACCTGTGTGTGCCGCGCCCTGAAAACTGACTCCCACTTGCTCCAAACTCTCACCAACGCACTCCAATCACTTCCCAATGTCTCCCACTGGTTTTGATTTGCACAATGCCTCTTATTTTGGTGGAAAAATTGTATATAAAGCTTTGGGAGAGATGAGTTTGATTTTTGCCTCTTCAAAAACCCATTTTCTAATGTTGTGTTGTGGCACTTTTTCACTGACTTTAGAACACACTGATTTTCACTTTCCCTTTGACATTTTAGCTCAAATGATGAAATTTTCGACACTCTTTGCACGGATTGCATGACAGGATATTTGGCCATGGAAACCATGACTACATCTGAAAAATCAACCGGTGACTTTTTTGCAAATTTTTTCATAAATGACATTGTTTGACTTTTCTTCAAAATAGAGTTTTGAAGAAGAGTCGGAGTCTATCCACATGACGATGAAGCTTTCTGAACCATAACTATGCAAGGACCTCACTCTAGCCTGCATGGATCTACTGGACATGTTTCAAGTACCAAATTGATGAATTCCTATACCTAGACTTCGAAATGACCTTTGTCCTTTAAAGGACCAGACCCTGACTGTCATGGACTTTGATGATGATTGACAAAAGACCTGAGCCAACAATAGCCAGACATGAGACTATAATGACCTTCTCCGTTTGATTATGGCATGCCCCTAGTGGAATGCAACTGGTAGAATGGAGCGGGACACCTAATCATGAAATGCATAAAGAGTTTTGATCTCTGACGGAGGACTTGACCAGATCGACTCTAACAACCTCCACCAAAGACAGTGAGATAGCTTCGCACCACATTAGGACATACATGATATTACAAAAAAATTATTAAAGGATATGCACAAATGATTTCACCTATGGAAAATTTGTCAAAGAAAGATGTAACATTCCTATGGGATGAAGAATGTTAAAGGAGCCTCGACACACTAGAAGGAAATATGGTAACTACTCCTATACTGGTATTCCCAATTTGGAATAAGGAGTTTTATGCTCATGTCGATGCTTCATGCATAGATTTAGGAGTGGTATTGACACAACCTAGTGTAGGAGAAATTGATCACCCTATAACTTCTGCAAGTAGTAAAATGCCTAAAATAGGGAAGAACAATACTACTACAGAAAGGGAAGGATTGGCTATGGTATATGCTTTATAGAAGTTTCGACATTATTTGTTTGGATCACATTTCAAGATGTTCACAAATCACTCTGCACTAAAGTATTTGGTCAATAAGCCTATTTTAGGAGGAAAAATTTGCAGATTGTTATATTATTTCAGGAGTATGACTTTTAAGTTGTTGTTAAGACAAGAAGGCTAAAAGTTGAATGTGATCATTTGTCAAGGCTCGAAATAGGAGAAGAACCAACAAATATAGAGGATAATCTTCATGATGTGAAAGGATTTGTAATCAGGATTACAGGTGATCATTTCAATAATATTATTCGTTTCTTAACCATAGGGATGGGTACTTCAGAATCCAAGATGTAGCAGAAGAAAGAATTGGTGGTTAAGGAAGTAGATTTTTCACTAATAGTAGGACATTTGTGTAAAATGGGTCCAGATGATATACTACGCAAATATGTTCCTAAGCATGAATGTTAGATAATTTTAATAGAAGCCCATAGTGGTGTAGCTCACGAGCATTATGCATGGAAAGCTACTATGAAATTTTTTTTAAGAGCATGATTATGGTGGCCTACACTACAAAAAGATGCAGAGGAGTATCATCGAGCTTGTGATGTCTTCCAAGGAATAGGAAAGCCTTCAAGAAGAGAAGAAATTCCACTAGTGCCACATGTCACATTGCAGTCTTTCGATAAATTTTCTATTGATTTTGTTGGACCGATAAATCCACTAGGAAAAACGACTAGTGCGAGGTATATAATAACTGCGAGTGTTTATTTCACAAGGTGGGATGAAGCACAACCATTGAAGGATTTCAGTGAAGAAACTACCATGAAGTTCATCTTTGAATATGTACTGTCTAGATTTGGGTTTCCAAAGATATTGATATGTGACCAAGGGTCACATTTATTGAATAAGGTCATTAAAGAATTAACTGAGGAATTTCAAGTTTACCACCAAAAGAGCACTCCTTATCATCCTTAGGCAAATGGAACTATGGAAGAATTCAATAAAAATTTGGAGAATGCACTAACCAAGGTATGTAATGTAAACAGGGATGACTAGGATCTTAGGATTCCAACAATATTATGGGCTTATAGGAGTACATGCAAAACGCTGACAGGCCAGACACCCTTTAGATTGGTTTATGGGAAGGAAGGTGTGTTTCCCATAGAATATATTGTCCCTAGACTAAGAATTGTAGCTTTTACAAATACAATAGACCCAGACATAATGGAAGAAATGATGTTGCAGTTACTTTCTCGAGGATAAGAAAAGTTTATAGTAGGATTTCATCAACAATTAAAAAAAGCAAGATAAAAGGGTTGGCATGGCAAGCACATTAAACAAAAGAAGTTTCAGGTAGGAGACCTTGTTCTCCTCTATGACATTAAGTTTGTGAAATTTTCAAGGAAGTTCAAAACACACTCGTTAGGCTGATATGTTTTTAAGTATATTACTGATGGAGACACAGTGCAGTTAGCAAAGTTAAATGGGGAATTAATTCAGGGAAAAGTAATTGGTAGTAGGTTGAAGTTGTACAAGGACAACCCTACCCATACAACTTCACCATAAAGAAGAAATAAGGAAAGTCTTAGTGTCACATGCAATTGAACGTGGGAATTGGATTATAAACTACGCTGCAGGAAGAGCTTCGATGAAGAAAGTACTTCACTACAATCGTGAATATGTAAAAGTTCACAGGAAGACGCAACATAAGACAAAGGTGTGCTACAATAGGGGACATGTCGAACTTTTCTAGGAAATTAGAAATATGACCATTAAAAGGGAAAATAGACACGCAAATTTTCATTTTAGATGACAAACTGGCAAAATTTAAGGATAGGTATGCATTTAATTATGAAATCTGAACATAATCAGGACAAAATCAAATTTGGTGATGAGGTTCAAAGACCAAAAGAGTTATAAATAGCCAACTCCCACTCAGATTAAGAAATTTAGTGAATCAAGAGTTCAAGATATTAATAACGAGAAGAAGTTGCAAGATACTTTGTTGTGTATGTCATTTGAGGGATCTTAGGAGGTGATTGTGAGGAATTTTCATTACTAGGGGTTGTTTGGAGTCATGAGAGTTGTTGATATGTTTGCACCAGTAGGTAAAATACCCACAATAGAATCACCTATAGTAGCAGCACCACCACCACATAAATAGTGGAAATCAACAAGGATGAAGCAAACCAAGGAAGAAAGAACCAAGAAAAAGAAAGACGAGAATCCTACCAAACCTGTGAAACTTCAGAAGCAACCCTAGCAGGTCAATATTGATGAAGAAGAAGTGGAGGAAATACATGTAGAGGAAGGTGGAGCAACGTTCATCTCATCTCTTCCCTCATTTATCCCTCCAAGGAAGCCAAATTCCAAACCAATAAAGCATTCCAAAGACGCGAAGTATGGGACATTCAAACTACTATTGTTAGAAGCTATGCCGTTTTCAAGAGAGATTTTAGGGAAAATATCATATCTCCAATCTACAAACTATGATTTTCATGACCAAAAGAAGTATCCTTAGTTCACACCAAATAGGTACTTGTAGTAGGTTCACTACCCAAAGAGAGTGATGATATTGGAACCACAATGGTGGGTGAATGGTTTGGAGCAGTCAAGACTACTTAATATGTTGAATGTGATGCACTTCAATAGAAGTTCGGCAAACAGAGTGTTTGTGTGCCAATTTTTGGTATATATACATGATGGATGCTTGTGGGTGGGGAATAAAATCCGCATAGACCAAATGTTGATATGGAGGATCACAATATTACGTTACCAAGGGTGGAACCTCATGAAGAATTTCATGGGAAAGGATTAGGACAACACTTTGGCAGAAAATATGAAGAAGAAGTATGGGTTGGTTAAAGGAAAAACGGGCTATGAAATAAACTCGATCAATGACTAAGTAGTCCACTTCACCGCACACACTTTAGCTAGAAAGATTATGAGGAAGTGCTGCACAAATGAAGTTCCTGCATCGGTGTTGTCTTTAGCCACACATCGTGGAAATGGAGTCTAGTATAACTGGGCTAGATATTTATGCAAGGAATTCCTAGATGACTACTGCAAGGTCGAGGATAAAGGTACATATTTTCACTACACATGGCTGATTTTTATCATAGAATTGTTCGCATGGAAGGAGTCAGAGGATACACAGTTTCCTCTGATAGAAGTAGATGTATGTGCGGCGAAGACATATGCTTCCCTGTGGCATACAACTCAAGCATCATGAGCAAAAGAGAATATAATATTTTTCATATTATATCAAATGGATCTATACATGTTAGTAAACTAACATCCACACCTTTTACAGAGTTTTTATAAATAGTACAACCCTATGGGGAGGTTTAAGGAAAATTTTCATAAATTGCACATATAGGAACAAAATGACATGAAGAAGGAATGGAATGAATTTCCATATATTGTCAAAGTGGATGATATGTTAGAAGTAATACAAACATGGCCCATAGAATGGGTGACTCTGTTGGAGAAAGCAATAGATAGCACAACAAAAGAATAAGAGTTGGACAGTTCGCACGATCGTGAAGCGAATGGAAAAGGTAAGGAGCAAGAAGTAGATGAAGAGGAAGAGGAACAAGAACACCACGAAGAAAAAGAATATGAAAAAAACACCATGAGGAAGACCCTCAAGGAGGATAGGATATAACTAAGGAGATAGAAAAGGTAGAAATAGAGAACACTATCGCAAACAAAAGAAAGAAGCAGGGTGAAGCTACCATTAAGAGTAGAAAGAAGCATAAGGAAGATAAAATAAAATAAATCACACCATTGGTTCTCATTGAAGGTGACCTAGATCAAATCAAAGACAAGGTTCAGGAGATAACAATGTAATATTGGAATAGGGTGGAAGATTGTTATCACGATCTTATCATAGGTGTGTAATAGAGTATTGCAGAGCTTAAGATTTGGGTGCAAAAATCTAGACCACCAGCTAAGATAGGTCAAGGAATCCATTGAGAACAATTGATAGAAAGAGCATTCATGATGAGGATAGTGCAGATACCTACCAAATCTCTACAGCCCGACTCCGCCGAAGTCAAGTAGCATTCAAAAGTTTGGGAAAATGTTAATATGAACATGGAAGCGGTACCCACTCTAGTCCTACCTGAATTGCACCAAGGTATCCCAAATGAGCTCAAGGAGCCTAAACAACACACCTCATAGTTAAAAATTCAGATAGAACAAGAGTGTGTTGTACTAAAGAAACAAATTGACCAGGCCATTAATGACAAGTAAGAGGAAGAGCTACAATAACAGATACTGAAGGAGGTGATCTAAGCCACTTGTACAAAACTTCTAAATATGGATGTCCACGAGGATGAATCAACAAAAGACAGGGTCATGAAGCTGAGTGTTGTAGTCAAGGAGAAGGACGATAAAATTGCCACAGTGCAATTCAGGTATGAAATGTAGATCAGTGAGCTACAAATGAACTTGCAGCTAGCCACATAACCAGAAGTGCTTGAACAGAGGGAGATGGACTTAAAGGCTGGGATGGCTAGCATCTCTGCAGTATTGGTAGACTATGTAAAATTGTTGCATGAGAGCATGCTAATTTGGACTTCGTTGTAGGAAGATACAAATGTTCAAGAAATGCAAGAGGAGATTGTCGAGCCTCAAAACTACTCTTTCCGTAGCAACTCTTCTCATTCCTTTTCTTTGTTTTTCCATGAAGAAAATGCATTCTTATCATCAATGACTAGTATATATTGCCTTAAGGATGACCCTTTAGTGATTTACATGTTATACTTTTATGTTTTTCTATTTCAATAAATTTTTGTCTTTTAGGTATGGAATGTAGCCTATTCTGTAGTTAATCAGCTGCTTCATAGCAACCTTCAAGCTTCAACAAGTTACAGGTGTCAAATGAGGAAACTGGCTACATGGGCATCTCTGGAATGGTCATGACATGGATCCTATCCTAGTCAACCACTCCAAATTGACAAAGAAACCATCTCAAGACCACAGTCAAAGGTGGATTCAAATGAAGAAACTCAAGAGAAATAGTACTCTGTGTCCAATAGGACTCTGTGTCCATTCTGCGTGGCTATTTAATAAATTTGATAGCTTCTGATGTAACATTTACTTGAACCATCCACTAGCGATAACTATTTCATGCAACTACCTTGTTGACCTAAAGTCCCCTGTAGCTGATCAATCCATTCACGTAGAACTGTTGTAATACGTGGACCACGTGTAGCTAAATTCTCTCAAAGGACAGTTAGGCTTTTTTTTTAAATATCAGTTGTAAAAGTCTCGGAAGGAGTTCAGATTTCCTCATGTATTAAGCACAAACTTACCACTTTGTAATTTTGAAACTTATTTCCCTGTTTTTAATATGAAGACTATGTGTTTTATGGATATTGGGAAGAGTTTCTTGGAGATTGATTGAGCACTTATAACCTAATCAGTTGTAGAGGGCCCCTGTGCTAAATGACGTTTTATTTCATTTTGTTTCATCTTTTCTAGTTAAATTGTAAATTTATTATTTTCCCCCACAGTGTTCATAATCATTTTCGTACTAACCTTGTTTATAATCCAATTTTTATCATTTCCTTACTAATGCAGAATAACTTCTTTTAGTGCAGAATAGCTTCTTTTTGTTTAATATTCTTTCTAGTTTTTATGAGTAGTCAGAAGTTGAAATTCAGTGGTGTAATTTAGTTTCTTTCATTTACTACTTCACTAGTCTTTAAATTTTCAAATAGACTGATCGGTGCCATTATTGTTCTTGCCATTTTATTACTAGTTTATTGAATCATGGTGTAGATGAATGTTTCTGAAAAGCCCTTCTAGTTGATAACTTATCTTAAATTAAGTGGTTGAATACTTCATTCATGCAATGAGTCTTTTCTGCATTCCTTCATTTATTTTCTCTTAGAATAATGAAGTACAAAATTCCTCAAATGTCATCACAAGGAGATTTTTCTCCTAAAATTGAGAGGCAAGGTAACTAACTATTTCATTTAGTTTTGTTTCTGTAATCGATTAGACAGTAGTTTCAATTTCACTTTTAGTTTTTAGTTCATGATGTGGAAATAATGAGAAGAACAAGAATAGAAACTCTGTTTTTGTTTTTTGATTAAACTTTTCTTACAAATCTTCCTCAAGATCTTTTAGTTCTCATTTTTTTAGATTTTTAGCAGTCTTTACAGAAGTTAGATTTAATATTTTGATAGTTACATTGTGCATCATTAGGGATGAAAGGACCCAAAAACCCCAAAACAAGATGAAACATAAAAACAATGAAGTAAGAAGGGTCATCTAGCACAAACAGTGCACTACAGTCCATTAGTTTATGATACCCGGATTGATAATTTATGTAGGGAAATTTTGGACACTAAATTGACCAAACATTTTGGCACTGTTGCCAGGGAAGTGTAACTAGGTATCCTTATCTCTTACATTAAAAAAAAATAGTGACATACATAGAGAAATAGACTCTAGGGGTAGATTTATAGCTAGGGGTAGAAGTTTGATTCCTACAACACCATCCACTCCACTGAGAGCAAGAAAAGAAACACCTCCATCCCAAATTCATACTCCCAGCCATAGGACTCCTGAAATTCCAAGGGAAAAAATCCAATCAGAAGAATCTCCTACTTCTTCTACCAAGACTGTCCTAGGGGAGAAAAATTTCTAATCTCTAACAGCAGGAATAGTTTTTCTTACCTCCATAAGAGATCCCATTATAGTTGAAGAATTAGGAGTACCTAGTGGAGAAGAAGAAGTAGAACCTCTCTCCCATAGTCCATTAATAGAAGAACTAGAGGAGGATGGAATAACCTTACAAGTTGAACCCTATACTGACTCTGAAGAAACTATAATTGCAGAAGAGGAACAAAATGGAGAATTCTCACTATTTGGAGGAGGAGGTAGAGGGAGAGGTAGAGGAAATAATGGAGGAGGTAGAGGTAATAATAGAGGTAGAGGAAATAGGGAAATAAATAACTCTTTTGGATTCCCTATAGTGGATGAGGAAACACATACCACAATGAAAAATATGTCACCTTCTGTCCTCCCAAACTTCTATGGGTTGAGAAATGAGGACCCTGAAACATTTTTGTTTGAGTTTGAAGTCTTGTGTAGAACTTCTGACTATCTAGAAGACTCAAAAACTTAAACTCTTTCCTTGGACACTAAAAGGAGCTACTTTGAAATGGTTCATGGGGTTAGTCACTCAATCCACTAGAACATGGAATGACATGAAAAAGGCATTTTTGGATAGGTACTTGTATTATTGCATGACTACCAATCATAAAGATGAGGTGTTAAAAATGACACAAAGAGAGGATGAAAACTTAGAAGATTTGATTGAGAGATTCAACTATAATTTGAAAAGAGCAAAGATGAACAATTTATATGAAGAAACTTTGAAAGCCCTTTTATTAAAATCCATTAGAGATGAGTGGATAGATATCCTTAAAATGATGGGGAAGGGAGATATTTATCAACTTCCATTGAGTGATATAGGAGAACTATGTGTCCATCTCTCAAGAGGGAAATCTAAAACACAGAAGGGCCGAGAGATCCTTCTCTTGTTAGAGCAAACAAATCTGCAACTAGATTTGTAGGTAGGGCAGAAATTGGCTATATGCTTGATGATTTTAAAACTACTATTTTAGGGAGCCTTAGTGAGCAACTATACACCCTTAAAATTCAAAACAAACAGAGAACAGAGGCTGATGCTTTAGCCATTTTTTGTCCAAAATGCAAAAAAAAACGTGGTATAAGGGAATGTCCTTTAGATGCAAAAATTGTAGACAATTGTATGATTTTTTTAGAAAGCCATGAGACCAAGGGTTGTCCTTCAATCCCAGGTCTTAAGGTTGTCTTTCAAGAGGAAACAATCCAAAATTCTACAAAATCTCTTTGTTTTGTTACAAGAAGACCTTGGTTGGGGACATAAAATCAGGGATTTAAAAATCAAATGTATCTTCAACCCCCACCAAATTGAAATCCTTGGCAGCAACCTTGGCCTCAAGCTCAAACTCAGTTTCAATCGCAACCATGGGCACAAGGAGTACAAAATCCTTATGGGAGATTTGCTCAATATTATCAATATCCTCCATCCTATCAGAATTTTCCTCCCCCACATAATCAACAAAAAAATCAGCAGCCACAACTTCAAAATCAAAACCCTCAACTTTCATTACCATTTCCACAACAACCTCAACAACAAAACCAAAATCCCCAACTCTTACTACCATTTCAGCAAAAACCAAATCAGCTATGTGCCCAACCATTACCAAACCCCAACAATAAAAACTCTCAGAATGCTTACACGGTAGAAGGACAAAATTTTCCAACTTATATGATTACTCCTCTAGATCTTAATGATGTTCAACTAATATTTGGAAGGATATTAGAAAAGGAAATACCTTCTGTAGTTATTCAAGAATAAGACAATTATGAGGAAGATTCTGTAAAAGTCAATAAAATTTTTGAGGGAACATCTCCCCAAAACCAAAACATTGAAAAACAAAAACAAAAAGAACCAGTGTACACAAATCCTATCATTGAGCAACCAACATCTACTTCCACACCTCCTTTTCCTAAAAGAGTACAAATTGATAGAGGGGTAGAAAACAGATCTTGTTGCCCAACTATGATTTTCTAGATGAATTGAAGAATATCAGTATCAAAATTCCTTTGCTACAAACCATTAGACGAATTCCAATTCTAGCCAAAACAATAAAGGATTTGAGCATAAAAAGACTAGGAAGAAAAGAAAAAGAAACAAAAAAATTCACTTGGTAGGAAAAATAGTAGACATGATGATGCGAAAAATTGCCATACAGAAATATGTGGATCCAGGGAGTCCAATTGTCAAGACACATATAAATGGAATTGAAATTCCAAATACATTGATTGACTTAGGGGTAGTGATAAACATTATGAGTAGACAAACTATGGAGCATCTTAAACTTCCTAATCTTCTTTACACACCTACTTTACTGCAACTTGCAGATAGATCAATAATCAAACCAGATGGTGTATTAGAAGATATTTCAGTATCCTTAGATTCTTGGGAATATCCTATTTATTTAATGATCTTAACTCCCAAGAATAATCTAGGAGGACACCCACTCATACTAGGAAGACATTGGCTGCCCACAACTGATGCTTTTATTCGCTATAGATCTAGTGCATGCATATTTTTGATGGTAATTCAACAAAGAAATTTACTATATATCTTCCAACAAAAGCAATCACATAAATAGATGACAAGGAATGGATTGATAATGAAGATTATATTCAACCTCTCTTTACTATTTCTGAAATTAGTGAAGATAGTCAAAGTTTGAATACATTGGAAAATTTTGAAACATCTTCAGAATATGATCATGCACAATTTCAAGAAAAATCTAATGTTGAATACTTGTCATCTAGGAAGATGTCTCTCTATTCTATGGAAGAGTTCGGTAGCTCTACAATTGAAATTTTTCTAGGTAGGACATTGAACATAATTTTTTTTTGGAGAAACTACAACAAGAAGAGCTAACCAAAATACAAGAACATTCTACTGCATTTGCATGGGAATACACCGACATGAAAGGCATTGATCCTAAAACTTGTATCCATCATATCTATATTGAGGAAGATAGTAGACCTATCAGAAAACCTCAGAGAAGGATGAATCCAAATCTTAGGGGGATTGTAAAAGAAGAGCTCCAAAAATTGCTAAATGTAAACTTCATTTACCCAATTTTAGATAGCCAATGGGTTTCTCCTTTGGTAATTGTTCCTAAAAAGAATGGTAAATGGAGGGTGTGCATTTTTTACAGAGAATTGAATAAAGAAACCCTTAAAGATCATTTTCCTTTGTCCTTTATAGATCAAGTATTAGATACATTAGCGGGTAAGAAGTATTTCTCATTCTTGGATGGTTTTAGTGGTTATAATCAAATTCAGGTAGCACTTGAGGTTCAGGATAAAACCACATTTACTTTTCCATGGGGAACTTTTTCATACCGAGTACCTCCTTTTGGATTATGTAATGCACTTGCAACATTCCAAAGAGAAGTACTAGGAATTTTTTCTGGTATGATACATGATTGTGTAGAGGTATATGTGGATGATTTTACAATCTATGGAAACACATTTGAGGAAGCTTTGGAAAATTTGGAAAAAATTATTAAAAGATGTAAAGAAACAAACCTTTCACTAAGCCATGAAAAATGTTTTGTGATGTTTACAGAAGGTATTGTTTTAGGACATCACATTTCAGGAGATGGGATTAAAATTCATAAATCTAAAGTTAAAGTCATCTGTAAGTTATCAATTCCAAATTGCCAAAAGGATGTTAGAAGTTTTCTAGGATTTACAAGATACTATAGAAGATTTATAGAAAACTTCAATAAAATAGCATCTCCACTCTTCAAATTGCTTACAAAATATTGTGAATTCAGTTGGAATACTGATTGCCAATTAGCATTTGAAACTTTGAAAGCAAAAATTTCTAAAGCACCTATTTTAATATGTCCAAATTGGAAAATCCCTTTCCATATTTCCACAGATGCTTCAGATATAGCTCTAGGAGCTGTATTGGGACAAAAATATTTGATTCCTTATGCCATTTGCTATACAAGTAATAATTTTACTTCCACTGAGTTGAACTATATTGTGACTGAAAAGTAATTTTTAGTTGTTGTTCATGCAATTAACAAGTTCGGACACTATATAACAGGCTATGAAACCTTTGTTTATACAGATCACTCTGCAATTAGATATTTGATGAATAAACCTATTGCTAATGGTAGAGTTACAAGATAGCTTTTACTTTTGCAAGAATTCAACATTACTGTGCTAGATAGACTTGGACAGAAAAACACAGTTGTTGATTTCTTGTCTAGGATTCAGAATATCAAAGAAGATTCTCTGGTTGAAGGTAAGTTTCCTGATGAACATCTTTTTGCAGTAACTAAAAATCCTTGGTTTGCAGATGTTGCTAATTACTTGGTCACAGGAAGGTTACCTTCACATTTGTTTCCTAGAGAGAAAATAAAAATTATTCACGAAAGTGCAAGATATTCATGGATCACTAACAAAATTGTATATAACAGGGCCAGATCTTATGATCAGAAGGTGTGTTGGGGAAGATGACATGCCTGAGATTCTCAAAGTATGTCATGATGAGCTGTGTGGTGGACACTTTGCTGACAAGAGGACAACCTATAAAATCCTTTGTTTAGGATATTATTGGCCACCCATCTTCAAGCATGTTAAAGACTATGTCAGAAGATGTGACAGCTACTAAAGGGTAGGGAAACTTGCTCCCTGAAATGAAATGCCATTACAAGCTCATGTACTTATTGAACCATTTGAAAATGGGGCTTTAGACTTTATTGGACCAATTAATCCTCCATCTAAGTAGAAAAAGTATATATTGGTATGCACTGATTATGTCACCAAATGGGTAGAAGACAAAGCATTACCTTTTGGCAATGAAAATTTGTAGTTAATTTTATTTTTGAGGACATCTTTACTCATTTTTGTATTCCAAGAGAAATTGTGATAGATCAGCGATCTTAATTCACATCCAACATGGTGGAAGGCTTGTGGAGGAATACAAGATCAAGAATAGGAAATCTACTCCCTATCATCCACAAGAAAATGGTTAAGTGGAGTCGAAAAATAAAGTGATTGAAGGAATCATCACCAAGACTATGCATTTAGATAGAAGAGATTGGGCAAAAAGGCTTCCTGAAGCCTTATGGACCTATAGAACTACATGGAGGAACACAACAGGAAATACACCCTATGAACTTGTTTATGGGAAACAAGTCCTATTCCCTATAGAGTTCTAAATCAGAAATTTCAAGATGGCATTCCAATTGGTGTTAGATTTATTAGAGGCTCAAAAGCATAGACTAGAGCAATTAAATGAACTTGATGAAATCAGACAAGATGCAGTTCAAAGGACTAGTCTAATCCAAAAATAGAGGGCTAAATGACATGACGAATATATCAAGGACAAGAGGTTTCAAGAAGGAGATTAAGCGTTATTTGATTCAAAGTTTAAATATTTTCAAGGAAAGTTTCAAACTCATTGGCTTGGGATATATGAGATTGAAAAGGTCTTTAGTGATGGAGCAGTGAGGATCAGAAGAATAGATGAAAGTCAAAATCCTCTTCTTGTGAATGGTCATAGATTAAAAATATATCAGAAACCAATTTCAAAGTGGGAGTTCATCAAGATCTTCCAAAACAATTCTGAAATGAAGTTAGTGAAGAAGAATCGGTCTTCTTCACCAACTTATTCTTTATTTTTTCTATATAAAAAAGAAAATGTATAAGTTTGAAAACCAATTATTGATTGGCATGCTTATACAGAAAATATAGGGTGAAAATCAGAGGTTTCTGACACCCTATATTTTCCATTTCCTTTCAGTAATAAGTGGTGACAAAAAGCCACAATCACTCTGTATTCTGTAAAACTCATTATCTCATCTCACTTCACTCTATTTTATTTTTATGGTTTCACTTCATTCCATTGCCCTGTTTCACCCATAAATTTTTCCTTTTTCAGTATTTCTTCCATCTCCATTTTCATTTATCATCTTGTATTACGTCTCATTTTATTTTCACTTACACATCCATTTCCATTTCATTCATTCATAAGCCATATTTTACTTTCTGTTTCACGTTCTACAGTTGATTCTGTTCTACAACTAATTCTTTTCTGCAGCTAATTTGATTCTGCAGAAATAATTTGTTTATCAGTTTAGGCACAAGTGTATAGTTCATAATAAAATCATGTATGTAGGGAATTAAAGAAAAAACAATTTTTAAGGCCAATCATGCGTAAAGTACCTATGAATCAACATCAAAATATTAGCATGCAGAAGTTAAAGGTTGCAAAGGTAAATGCAAAAATTAATTTCAAAAAGCAATTTAAAAGCATAAGCTTGTATAATAGGTATGATCACATGTCTCCTTAATTAACCATCGTTTGATTTGACCGCCATGATGTCTCTGCCATATCTTCTACCTTAAATGACAAACTGTCCCAATCATTCTTTCATAACTGATCTCCGCTTCAAACTCCATAACTTGTATTCAAACGGTCCTCCACAGCCACACCTGTTAATGGTCAAGATGAAGAAGGTTACCTACCTATCTACGACTCTCGAAACCCTTACTGTCTATATATTGCATGCAAACTCTTAAGTTTTTCTCTCTTATCCACACAACTATTTCATATACACAATCATTGTTGTTTCCATATCCATATTTATTTTGTTTGCATATACATACAACCTTTCCATCCTCATAGTTACACAATCATTCCTTTTTTATATACATAGCACTCATTTTATAGAGAGTGAGAGTAATTTTGAAAGGTAACCGAAAACAGCAGATATGGGGCTTATTCTCACAACAGAGCCCATAGGAGTAAAATATATGGAGGGCTATCCACAGCTTAAAGGAATGATAGAGAAGGCCTGATGGTTACGTTTTATTGAAAAAATTGACAGCTACCACAAGGAAATCACTAAATCTTTTGCAAGATCATTTGATGGCACAAAAGTGGAGATAGGGGATAGCAAGTTTGCAGTCATAGAATCCTTCATAGCAGAAGCAAGAAAGCTCCCAAGGCTAGGAGAAAGATGGTTTAAAAACAAGGAATTTCATGATGAATCTTGGAAGGTGATCCTTAAAAACCCAAGTATGGATGTTACAGTATTTATAAAGGGTATTCCTATTTCATCTCTCAAGAATAAATGGAGTAATATGTTGTTAATATTGCGAAAATTTATTACATGTGAAGGAAGATTTGGGTCTATGTATGTTTACCATATACGCCTATTAATGAACATTCTGGAGAATGGAACCATCAATCTTCCCTTTTTCCTTTTGAACAGTCTGAGAAGGATGGCAACAAATGTTCAAAAGAAAATTGAATCAATAGAAACAACTCTGTATAATCATGGATTAGTGAAGATTCTAGTAGAATTCCATTTAAGAAGTATAGGGGATACATGGGAAGATTTCTTGGTAAGAAATTTCCATGATGTTCCAGATGTATCTGAGGGAAGTGATGTTAAGAGAAGTAGAAAGAGAAAGACTAGCATTCATATTCAAAGCTCCTCACAAAAAGATGATGCAGAGATAGCTCCTAAACCAGAGGTTAGGAAGGAAACTAAACATAATAGAAAAATGAAAGAGAGGGCTGAAGAAATCAACGAGGACATTCCTGCACCTTCATCACCTCAAGAAGATGAACAACTACTCTTTGGAAGACTGACCAAGATCAAGGAGAAAATCAAGAAAAATAAGGAGAAAGGAAAGAAAAAGAAGGACACAATGGAAGAAACCATAAGCTTTCAAAAGTTGAGGAGGAGCTCTAGGCACCGAGGTAAGGTGAAGAGGGTGTCATAAAAATAAGCCCCATTCATAAAATTAGAAGAAGAAACCCCAACTCAATCTCCTAATAGTATTCCATTTGAACATAGTCCACAAAAATCTCCCCCACAGAATTTTGAAGGCAGCCCAAGTAGAGATTTTCCTGGCATAGATCCAGTACAACAACAAATATATGACTACATAGAGTCATTAGAGAAAAAGAATACCTCGATAGATCCAGGGACTTCAGCTAATCCAGAGCAGCCTATCACCCCACAAGAAACTTTAACTAGCTCTCTGAAACAAGAAATCTTTGAGCTAGAAATATTGAACAGACACATCCAAAAAAAAAAGAAACCTTGAGGGAACAGAACAAGCTAGATAGATCTATTCATGAGAACACAATGCTACAGTTGGGTTTATGGTACAAGAAAAATAGGAAGCTGAAAAGGAAAAATAAGAAGCTGAGCAGAACACTTATTAACCTCAAATACAAACTTCTTATGAGGAAGCCAAGGATGGTAGTCAGTGCAAAGATAAGTAAGAAGAGGAAGTTGAATGTGCTGGTAGAAGTGTCAGAACAAATGCAATAGGAGGGAGAAACTCACATTTTTTATTGCATGGGGACATGTAATAGTTTTGCAGTGGGGGTATGCTGAGCCTGAAAGCTACTCTTTCCCTAGCAACTCTTCTAATCCCTTTTCTTTATTTTTCTATGAAGAAAATGCATTCTTATCATCAATGACCAGTATATATTGCCTTAAGGATGACATTTAGTGATTTTCATGTTATACTTTTACATTTTGCTATTTGAATGAATTTTTTTCTTTTAGCTATGGAACGCAACCTATTTTGCAGCTAATTGGTTGTTCCACAGCTACCTTCATGCTTCAACAGGTTACATGTGTCAAACGAGGAAACCAGCCACATGGGCATCTCTAGAATGGTCACGACGTGGATCGTATCCTAGTCAACTAGTCCAAATTGACAAAGAAACCAGCTCAATACAACAGTCAAAGGTGGAGTCAAATGGAGAAACGCAGGAGCAATAGGACTCCGTGTCCATTCTTCACGGCTATTTAATAAATCTGATAGCTTCTGTTGCAACATTTACTTGAACCAACTACCAGTGATAACTATTTCATGCAACTACCTTGCTGACATAAACTCACTTGTAGCTGATCAATCTATTCACATAGAACTGTTGTAATACGTGGACCACCTATAGCTAAATTCTCTCAAAGGATAGTTAGGATTTTTTTTTAAATATCAGTTGTAAAGGAGTCAGAAGGAGTTCGAATTTCCTCATGCATTAAGATCATACTTGCCGCTTTGTAATTTTGAAACTTATTTCCCTATTTTTTATATGAAGATTGTGTGTTTTATGGATATCTGAAAGAGTTCCTTAGAGATTGATTGAGCACTCATAACCTGATCAGTTGCAGAGGTCCCCTGTGCTGAATGAGGTTTTATTTCATTTTGTTTCATCTTTTCTAGTTAAACTGTAAATTCATTATTCCCCCCCACAGTTTTCATAATCATTTCCGTACTAGCCTTGTTTATAATGCAATTTTTATCATTTCCTTACTAATGTAGAATAGCTTCTTTTAGTGCAGAATAACTTATTTTTGTTTAAAAACCTTTCTAGTTTTTATTAGTAGTCAAAAGTTGAAATTCAGTGGTGTAATTTAGTTTGTTTCATTTACTGTTTCACTAGTCTTTAAATTTTCAGATAGACTGATCAGTGCCATTCCTGTTCTTGCCATTTTATTACTAGTTTTTTGACTCATGGTGTAGATGAATGTCTCTGAAAATCCCTTCTAGTTGATAGCTCATCTTAAACTAAGTGGTTGAATACTTCATTTATGCAATGAGTCTTTTTTGTATTCCTACATTTAATTTCTCTTAGAATAATGAAGTACAGAATTTCTCAAATGTCATCATAAGGAGATTTTTCTCCCAAAATTGAGAGGTAGGGTAACTAAGCATTACATTTAGTTTTGTTTATGTAATTGATTAGATAGTAGTTGCAATTTCACTTTTAGTTTTTAGTTCATGATGTGGAAATAATCATAAGAACGGGAATATAAACTCTGTTTTCGTTTCTTGATTAAACTTTGCTTCCAAATCTTCCTTAAACTCTTTTAGTTCTCATCTTTTTAGATTTTTAGCAGTCTTTACAGAAGTTAGATTTAAGAATTGATAGTTACATTGTGCATCATTAGGGATGAAAGGACCAAAAAACCCCAAAACAACATAAAACATAAAAACAATGAAGTTAGAAGGGTCATCTAGCACAAACAGTGCACTACACTTCATTAGTTTATGATACCCGAATTGATAATTTATGTAGAGAAATTTAGGACACTAAATTGACCAAAAAAAGATGTAATAAAAGTAGCATCAATTGGAGGAGAGTTGGGAAACTATGAAGACTCTCAATCTCACAGAGGTTCGTAACAATTAATGAGCCAAAGGATCTAGAAGAGAAAATCCAAGAGTTGAAGAAGGAGGAGCAGAGTTTGATAGAAATGACTTAGCCTTGGTAGGATGAGGCCCTCCAAATATCATAAGTAGTGATGACCAGCTTCAACATCTTCGACAAAGGGAGACAAAATTGGAAAAGAAGGTTTTAGAACATGTCACAAAAACATTATTAGAAGAAGTGCATAGCAAGGAAAATCAATTGGTAGTGACTTTGCAACAATTTGACAAAGCATACAACAAAAATAAAGACAAGATATGAGGTGAAGTAGCTAAGTGACTCAGGATAAGTCACATGTGAGTGATGGGGGCCTGTTGGGCACAAAAAAATTTGCTAGATTTTGGGAAAGGTATCCAAATTCTATGGAGCCCACAGTAGGAAGGATGTCACAGAGTGTGAAGTGGACCACGTAGTAGAGCAGTGGAGCACAACGATGACTGCACAACAAATCACTGCATAGTGTAGGGTCTTCACGTCGAGGCACCTCCCTTTTTGTAAAAGCATATAATATTGTAAAAGTTGAATGGTTTTGGACCATAGTCCCTTGTATTTTGGAAACCATGGTATCGGGTCCATGGTAATGTAGTGATGTAGTCCCTCCACATAATAATATATATAGGAATGAAGAATAAAGAAGGAAAGAAGCATTGGATCCAGATATGTGTTTATGGTTTTATTTTTGTGATCAGTATTTCAGAGAAAGGGGAAAGGCTCTGCAGTTGAGTGCATGGAGGCCTAGGTCTACATCTCAGTGCAAAGACCATCTGCATGTTGGGTTGTGTTATATTCTTTCCACATAGTTAACAGGGGGTTTGAGGGGTACCCGTAACCCCACTTTATGGGGTCCGGGGCAGCGCCCCGGAAAATTTTGGTTTTG
>APFE031557217.1:59990-96800 GCA_000404065.3 Pinus taeda
CTCAGCCCCTTTATAGCTTGTGCACAGTGATTTATGTGGTCCACTTCCTGTTGCTTCATTCTCTAGCTGCAAGTATTTCTTAACTTTCATTGATGATTTATCCAGACGCACTTGGGTATACTTCTTAAAACTCAAGAGCGAAGTATTTAACACATTTTTGGCCTTCAAAGCCTTTGTTGAAAAACAATCTGGACATCAAATTCTTAAGCTAAGAACTGATAATGGTGGAGAATATGTTAAAAACACATTCATCAACTTTTGCACCGAAATGGAATTCAAATGCAACACACTGTTCCATACACTCCACAACAAAATGGTGTAGCTGAAAGGAAAAATCGCACCTTGAAGGAAATGGCTAATTGTATGCTGCAATCTAAAGGACTCAGTCTTATTTTTTGGGCCGAAGCAATTAATTGTGCAAATTATATAATAAATCGCACTCCTACTAAGGTTCTAAAGAATATCACTCCAGAGAAGCTTGGAGTTCCATTAAACCAGATGTAAGTCACTTTCGTATTTTTGGAAGTGAAGCATGGGCCCATATTCCAGATGAAAAGCATAAAGCTTTAGAACCTAAGAGTGAGAAATGTACTTTTGTTGGATATCTGAAGATGTAAAAGGTTATAGACTTATTCCATTTAAGTCCAAAAATGTTATCATTAGAAGAGATGTAAAATTTGATGAAAATAAATCCTACGAGCATAGTTCGGCGCATGTGCCACCTCTCTCTATCTCTTCTACTTTTGAACATATTTCTTCTTCAGATGATGAAAGTGAGGATGACAATCCTCCCCCACCTTCTCAAGAGCCTCCTTCAGCTCCTTCACTTCCAAAATGGGTCCAAGCTACTCGAGATGCAGCAGGTGATCTTGTCGGTGATCCTACAGATCAGCGCCATACCCGTTCTCAGTTTGAAAGAGCCTCTTCTTTACTGGCTCAAGCTCCAGTAAATCATGATCCTGACACTTTTGCAGAAGCTTCAGGCCATCCACATTGGGAAGCAGCTATGAATGAAGAATATCATTCATTGTTGGCAAATGATACATGGGATCTTGTTCCTCTACCAAAGGGACGCAAACTTGTTAGATGTAAATGGGTTTACAGAACCAAGTATGGACCAGATGGGAAAGTTGATAAACATAAAGCTCGTCTTGTTGCTAAGGGCTTTTCACAGGTTGAAGGCATTGACTACACTGAAACCTTCTCCCCTGTTGCCAAAATGAACTCTATCCGCCTTGTTCTTTCCCTTGCTGCCTCTTTAAAATGGGAAGTCCATCAGATGGATGTTAAATCTGCCTTCTTGCATGGGGACTTGCATGAAGAAATCTATATGGAACAACCCATTGGCTTCATCCAAACAGACTCCAGCCTTGTATGTCGACTTAAGAAATCTCTTTATGGTCTCAAGCAAGCTCCTCGGGCTTGGTATGCCAAAATGGATAGCTTTCTTTTAGAATCTGGCTTTTCTAGGTGTTATTCTGACAATACTGTCTACACCAAGAAAGTGGGCAACTCTCTTATCATCCTTGTTCTTTATGTTGATGATCTTATTCTTACTGGTAGTGATCCCAACCTTATAAACCATGTGAAGTCCATCCTTAAAAAGAAATTTGAAATGACAGACTTAGGACACCTACACTATTTTCTCGGTCTTCAAGTCTTGCAATCCAAGGAGGGTATTTCCCTTTCCCAGACCAAGTATGCTTGTGATATTCTTCGTCATTTTCACATGGAAGAATGTAAGCCAGCCCCTTCTCCCTTTCAGTCTGGAGTCAAACTTTCAGTCTCTTGTACTTCTCCTGAAGTTGATGCTACCTTATACCGTCAACTTGTAGGAAAACTCTTGTATTTAACCCATACTCGTCCTGACCTTTCCTTTGTTGTTGGCCTTGTTGCTCGTTTTATGCAAAACCCCCGTGAAAGTCATTGGAAAGCAGCTAAAAGAATACTTCGTTATGTTCGAGGTACAGTACAGTTTGGGATTCATTACAGTGCCAAAGCAACTCCTCTATTAGTTGGTTTCACTGATTCTGATTGGGCTGGTGACCCTGATGATCGGAAGTCTACTGCCGTTTATGTCTTCACTCTTGGTTCAGGACCTATTACATGGGCTTGTAAGAAACAGGCTGCCATTTCTCTTTCGTCAGCAGAAGCAGAGTATCGTGGTGCCGTGGAAGCTAGTAAGGAAGCCTTGTGGTTTCGTCAGATCCTATCAGAATTTGGCTTTGAGCAGCAGCATCCAACAACACTTTGGTGTGATAATCAAAGTGCCATTCAGCTATGCAAAGATCCAATCCAGCATCAGCGCAGCAAACACATTGAACTACACATGCACTTCATCAGAAAACTCATTCATGACCATGTTCTTGAAGTGCAATATTGTTCAACAGATGATCAGGTTTCAGACATCTTCACAAAGGCTCTCACAGAGGCGAAGTTCACTAAACTTCGATATATGCTTGGAGTTCAGGAAGTTGTCACTAAGGGGGGATAGGCTCTAGTGCCTCCTTCCTTCTCCTATTGTGTCATATTTGTAAATCCTTCAATCCTATCCCAAGTTGTTCTTAAGGGGGGATGTTAGGATATTCCGACACATAGGAAATAGTTAAGTTCAACTTGGTCTAGTATAGAGTTAGGTATAGAGTTAGGTAAAGTGTGTTTCTTTACCGTTGTAAATTTTGTAACTTAGAATCCGACGGTCACGATACGTAGTGATCCGACGGTTCATTCTCTCCTCGGTATTACCAACACTTGATCCGTGGCTTGACACCTGATTGGTCCATGAATTCTATTTAAAGCGCATGGAGGGTCATTTGTAGGTTAACCGTGCATGAGAGAAGCTAATGTAAATTTTCATTCTTTTATTAATAAATTGCCTGTAATAGCCACGTTGGCACAGGCCGTGGACTGTTTCCCGCTCTGAGGGTTTTAACCACGTCAAAATACTGGTGTATTGATCTGTGATCTGTTTGTGAGCGGTGTCCTTTTGGTGTTCTGTCTGAGGAACTTACCCTGTAGATTCCTACAGTGTGGAAAACTAATATTTTCCTGCATTACAGTGCAGGTTGTGGAAATTTTCCTCTGTTGGACCATCATAGTTTATCCCCTAAAAAGTTTGTTGGATTTCATATGTTCCCACTCCGAGGGTTTGATAAGATATTGCTATGTCATGTGCATCTAGAACCTTTAACATGCAAAACAGAGATGAAAACACGAAAATGAAAGTTTTTTTCAAGATAAAAACACTAGAAGATAAAAATAGTAAATGAAAACGAGAGAAAATAAAGAAATAGAAACATAGTCACCGAGGATATGAAGATTTGGCATAGTGGAGTCACCAATTTTTAGGTATAAAATCTTGGACAAGGTCTACTCTTAAAATGTACTCTTTATGGCTAGTGACGAAACGGCCTAACAACAAAGGGGAAAAAAGAAAAAAAAGAACTTGAAAACCCTGCAATCCTCAGCAATTATCTTCAGATCCATGGAAAATATTAGAAGAACCTAGAATAGGCTTATGAAACCTAAAAATATCTTTCAGACACTAGAAAAGAGAAACCAATGGAAAGAAAAAAATATTTTTTAATTAATCAAAGATATGACCTGTGGAGGAGATGATACATCACTTGGGTCTTTACTTTATTCCTCTGTAAGGGGGTTCTTTTGTGTCCCGATGCCCCAGAAAGTTTCTTTCTCTCTCCTCTAGATGGAAGTGGGAAAAACAAGAAAGAACGTAGAACTCAATGTGGAGATATCAAGAGTTATGATATCAGAGTGATGATGATGATAGTGAGCATGTATGTAAGGTGAGAAAAAGCCTTTATGTTTATAATAAAATGCTAGGACAGATCTAGATCTATTCAAATAATAAAATATTTGGTTGAAAACATCAAGACTAACAACTATGAGTGTTTAATTATTTTTCAGAGAGAAATAGATTAGAGAAATAGTCAATAATATTCATTTACTTAACTAAATCAAAAAATAATGATTAATTGAGTCAATTAAGAAAAGTGGAGAAATAATTATTAAATAAAATTTGTTTATTAATTATTTCTAGGATATAATGTCAAAATACTTTATAAATAATTATTTGATAAGGATTTAATAATTTTTTCATGGGAGAATAGCGTAATGATTAAGGACTAATAAATAAATTATTATTTATTTAATTCTTCCTATGGATGGGTGATTTTTTTTAATTTTTTTTTTCACAAAATGGGTATATATGAAAATAACATGAAACTAATTAAATGAATTTCTTGCTTATTTTCAAGTGGGTATATTAATTAAGCATATATAATTTAGGAAAAGTGGTTCTCTAAATTATTTCCTCAGGTGAAAATGGGTTTTAATGTGTAAAACCCATATTAAATGGTGTATTACGATCATCCTAGTTGAGAATGACTAGCTAATCACTTTTTGGGTGATAGAATTTAGAGATTAAATTGGTTTTATTTGAATGGTAATCAAATTTACTTCTCATTACAATACACTCAAGATTAATTAAGTAAATATTTCAAGTGAATAAATATCGTGTCTCATAATTACAAACTCATTAGATATCTATAATTTAACTTTATAAGAGCTTGTTATAATCTTTAGCATGATCATCTACATGGGCATAAAGATTTATGAGGTTTTGGAACTAAGACTGTATTGAATTATTTCCATAGATTAGAGTTACTTTCAAAGCCAATTTTACTAGATTATATTAGAATCCAGATCTTATCATATAATGTGCATTACACTTCATAAGCTTAGTAACCTAGATTGATAAATTTAATGTAATGGAATTCTATGACAATTGAATTGAATGGAATTTTTGGCATTGTTTCTGGGGAAGTGTACATGGAATTTATATTTTGATATAAGTTGAATTGTGTTAGCTTCCCGCTGCAGCAGGTTATTCATATTTCATGATTGGCATTTTACAGGCCAAATATGTCGTACTTTGCCTGCTGCAATGCTCCATATTTGCTTAACAGTCTCCAAGTGAAGAAAGCTACCTCAAGTTCATTCAATTGCCTTCCAAATTTTGTAAAGTTATCCTGGTATCGCCATTTTTCAGTTAAAGGGAGGTCCAAACAGCTTAATCTTGGTCTCCCTAGTTTTAAATTTCCTGTTTTAGAATATAGACAATGTAAATCTGTCCAAACAGTTTAATCTTGGCAGATTCTTAGATAGGTAGAGAAGCAGAGGAGCCCAACAGCTTAATCTGGGCCCTGGAAGAAATAAGGGTAGTATGTAGATAGGAAAGCATCAAAAGAAAAATGAATGATGGGTTTGCAAGTCTAAGTGCACCCCCAAACAAAAGAAGAAAAAATGTTGGGTAAGTAGGCTGGGTAGGTAGTTCTGAGGTTGTTGATTCCTAATTGTTGACCAGTTCTAGGTTTTCAGGTGTCATATCATTCGGGACACAATTAGCAAAAATTTGTATTCAAGAAGCTCAAAAGAGGTATAACTAACTCCCCTTCTCTGTTTTCCCCAATCATTAACTAACTTCCCCAAAACAGGTCAAGATGTGCTTGACACCTCTTAAGTTCCATCATTTTCATAATGCTAGTTTGGGTAAAGATCTTCTTTACTCAAAGTTGTTCCGTACTTCCTCTAAAAGCACGGTTCTACCCCCTTGTAATAGCCTAAGGTCTCCTGAACTTAGCGCTTTCTTACCATCTCCATATTAACCACTAACATTATTATTTAGCTCCCTATTCTTCCCATCCCCTTATTAAAATTAAGTAAAATCCCCCTACGTAATATCCCTCCCCCTGGTTGAAAAATAACCATAAGTACCCCCGGGAATTGCTCAGTTTATCTGAAACTTAGCAAGAACCCCTTGACCTCCAAACCATCTCCCAGATACAATGGACTCCTTCCAAAGTATAAGATCCCTCTGAGGCAATCGGACCCCTTCCGAAACCTCAAATGCCCTTCACACCCACTTACTTGCTCTTTCCTCCCAAAACTTACACTCCATAGAACCTTAAAGCCAGATCGCATCGCAGCATCACACTTTCATCTCCATGCAGGTTATCACCCATCCGTCACCACCCGACGCGATATTGCGATATTGGCGGTCGGCGGTCGCAAGCGCCGAATGTCCAACTCAAGCACCCTCCGTTCCCCGTCGATGCGATATTGCGATCGCATCGAAGTTTCTTCATCTCATTACCTCCAGTATCAACACCTCACCACGTCGCTCTATACCAGGGTCCCACCACAGCTGACGTCATCCGCCGTAGAGATGACATCATGCTGACGTCAGCAACCAAAAAAGTCGAAACTTCGCGCAGGAAGAAAAATCACACTTCGGAGCTCCAGAACAAGAAACAGAGGCAGTTTTCGATGCGCGATTAGTGCAAAATGCTAATCGTGCATCGCTATGGGAAATAGGCCATTTCGAGGAATCTTCAGGGAATATTCTGATTTCTTAGCCCATTGCGCATCGAAAAATCCCGAAAATCGCCTGATCGTGCCAAAATGATCTGGTTTAAAGACAACAACAGATCAATGACAGAGTTTAAAGTGGATCAGATCAAGTCATCAAGCTTCAAGCGTGTCAAAGAGTATCAGTCGACAGCGAAAGCCATCAATGTAGCGGCAAAGAGTATCAGTGAAAATTTTGAGGAGCAGCCCGAAGCAGGAGAAATTTTAATATCTTCCAGCAGATTCATAGAAAGAGGGTGAAACCACTTGAAGCTCTCAAATCATAATTATTGCACATTTAATTCACACTAGAGCCGAACTGCAGTTCCCGAAGCACAATCATTCCAACAGCACCGCATCTATCCCCCAAGGGCCACCTTGTCACCTGTTTCGATTCAGCTGCCCCAAGCACAGCCAAAACGATTTACTTGCATTTAATTCTAGCAACACTTAGAATTTTGAAGAGTTTTCTAGCAGACCTATCTAGGTCACTTGTAATGATGTCTTTCCGATATTTTGCTTATAAATATGACCCTGAGCAATGTTGTGAGGGGTTGGTTGGTTGGTAGTAGTTGTTGGTCAGTCTTCTTTCCAGCATTGTCTCCGAGCAGAGACTCGCACTGTAACTATTATAATTTCCATAATCAAAGATTGCTGAAAGCATGGATTGCGAAACTACTTGATGTTTTCTCTTGGTCAAGGAATGATTACAGAATTCCTGTGCTTCTACATGATCCAATAAGTGTTCCTCTCCTTTGTTAAATTTTATGTTTTTTACCACCGTTCCACCTTCTAAATTGCAGGAAAAAAGAATAGCTTAAGATTTGTTTCATTACACCTTAAGTTCAATTTCTGAATTTCTCAATGTTTTCTTCAGAAATAGTTATGAGCATGTATTCTTAAATGATCTTGTTTACGCTGTTTCTTTCACATATGAGTGCATGTTTTAGGAATTCTTAACTGCTCCTGGATCCCATTCATCCATTTCTCCTCTTTTTCAACATGATGAAATGATTCTCCTTTGCCTTTCATCCCTGATGTCCATTCGTACTTTCAGCAGACCAATAATTGTATCCTGTGTGGCTATCCCACTCCGTATCCCCTTGTGACCAAGAAAATGCTCGCAAGCCCCAATCTGTGACTCCATGCCCAATGGTTCGAAACTTATGACACCTTACTATGCCTCTTTGTTCGAGAATCCTACCTTCTTTCCAATCACAGTCAACATTCCCTTGAAGTCAGAAAGCTAGCCTAAAATTATCAACTAAGGTTGAATCAAAAGGAGAGAGCCCTCTCCGATTGCAGGTGGGCTAGAACCTGCAATCAGAAGATTGGTTTGTGGTTACCTCGGCCGTATCCATATTAGGAGCCTAGGGACAACCTGAGTGATAACATAATGGCGACTCCGCTGGGGAACTCCTCAGATAAATCAATGCAACCAGTCTGCAGCCTTACAGAGGAAGAAGCCGAATTTTGATCGGCCGACCTGTGTGGTTGCATATTTTGAGAAAATTTTGAAAGTTATATTAGAAGTTGGCTCCTAGAAAACAGACACATAATACACGATCAAACCTTGATCCAAATAACCCGCCCTTCGTTGAAAATCCTAATTTAATTCCTAAGATCGTCAGAAAACAAAAACAAAAAGATTGTCAGACCCCTGTTAGTACTGAAATAGTTCAGCCAATTGTTGTACCAACCCCTGTCAAAATTCTATTCCGGTCCACCCCAAATTCCCCTTGCTCATCACCCCCTTCTCCAAGTATCTTTTCCACACCTCAACCATATATCCCTACCCCTTCGGCTACTCCCTCTTCCCCTGTTATCCCCGTAATCCCCCTCATTTTAGGTGTTCCGCTCATCCCCGTCGTCATGGCTAGATATGCACCATTACAACTACTTGCTAATCTCGAGGCAATGCCTCAGGACTACCAATCGAAAATCACTTACTTCGATGGCACAACCTCTTGCACCGCCCTACAACATACAAAGAAAATGCAGGATTATTTCGAGAGTTATGAGATAGACGATGATAGCGTAAGAATGAAGATCTTTGTTCAAAGTCTAACCGGTGATGTCAGAACCTGGTTTAGGGCACTTGCACCTAATTCAATACTAAACCCGGAAGCCCTATACCAAACCTTCATTAACAGATGGGAGAAAAAAGAAGGACCCCCTGCACATACTATCCGAATATGAGTCTATCAAGAGAGGACCTGGGGAAGCTGTCCTAGATTACTGTGCCAGATTTAACAATGTTTACAACGCGATACCACCAAATTTAAGACCTCCACCGGACCTTGCTTTATACAAATTTCCGGATGGCTTTGATGCCGAGATGGCGTATCAATTAAGGGAAAGAGCCCCTCAAATTCTCGCAGAAATGCAAGACGCCGCAGTAAGCGTAGAAGAAAACCTAATCGCTAAAAGAAACAGGACCAGATCCGAGAGAAAAACCACTTTCAAAGAAGAACCCTCCTCTTTCGAGCAGAAACTTGACGCAGTCATCAGTTCCATGAGCAGGATGGGAGATAGATTAGACAACGTGGAGAGAAAAAATTCATGGGAAAATCAACAGCCCAATGCCGCGAGGAATCCAAACTTCAGAAAAACCCAAAATTTGAACATAGATAGGGCCAATCAGGATCACGACATCAGACCTCCTTTCCAAGAAAACTTTCCTGAGGCATCTACATCTGCTGATCCCACAAACGGGACCCTAATGAACCTGGTTGACTCAGAAAATGGACAGCAATCCTCCTTCACGGTAGAAAACCGACCATACCTTAATATAGAACAATTCCGCACTAAATCAGGAGAGTCCTTTGACTTTAAACAAGGGTATGACACTGCTATATACGAGGTACATAAGCAATACAAACTAAGAACACGGACTGTCGATGCGTTTCTGCCCAGCAAAGCAAAGGAGGGCAAGCAACCCAACAAAGCTAAAGGGAAAAAACACCAACGGTCAAACAACTGATAACCAGGTCCCAAATTCTCAACACGTTATTGTGGAAGATGTAACAGACACACATCGTTCTACGGAGCAGCCTCTGCACTCTGCCAATCCTGAAAAAGACCTGGAAAGCATTCTCGAAAATATTCCCAGAACGGAGATACCACGGATAGTCATACATAGTGATACGGACGCTCCAAAAGGAAATACAAAGAGTACGCCCGAAAAAGAAAAATTCACCAGTGTCAATACCCGGAACCCAGTAGAAAAACCATTCAGCCTAGAAACCGAAATTGGAAAGCTTAAAATCTCCATTCCCCTCTCAGAACTGGTTAAGCATGCTGTATATAGACAACAAATTCAAAAATCGCTTCAATTGCCTGAAGTTAGGGATGATGTAAACATTCTAGATGACACCCCTGAATTACTGTTCGGGCCAGAGGTTGACGGAAAAACAGCATTCGGACCTGTTCCGCCTTTCTATATCAGCCTGCACATACACGATAAGATATTGCACAATGCTATGTTTGACTCAGGTGCCTCACACAACCTCATGCCCAAAGCTGTAATAGAAAAGTTGAACCTTGATGTCACCCGACCTTATAAAGATTTGTATTCGTTTGATTCAAGTCAGGTCAAATGCTTAGGCTTAATCAAAGATCTTTGCGTATCCCTAGTCCAATTCCCGAAAAAGACGATCTTAATGGACGTAGTAGTTGCTGACATCCCCACAAAGTATGGCATGCTGCTATCCAGATCATGGGGAGCAAAATTGCAAGGATCCTTCAACTCGACCTCTCTTACGCCACTATATCTGTCTTTGGGCAACCAAAGAGACTTTATAGGGAGACACTAATGAAATATGTGGTAAGTAGTGAGGAGAAACCCCAAAATTTTCCAATATACTCGATCCATTCTGATATGGGTTCTTTCATTTTGTTTAATGATAATACAAGTCCTCCAACTCCTGACAAACTGCTATCCCTAGAAAAAGAGACCAATGCCAGTGAGAGACCAGTGGCCAACTCGCTCGAAATTGTCTCAACAGCCTGGACAACCAGCACAGGACCGGAAGAAAATCCCCAAACAGAAATCACGAGCTCATCCGCTCCGAATGCCCTTCAAATCCCCAATACACGCCTTGGACCAGAGGTCTCATGGTATTTAGAATTTGATGGTGCAGTTAACAAGTTAGGAGCAGGGGGGTGGAGTGTGGATTTACAATACTCACGAGAATCATGCACAAGGCCACGCTTATAACTCAATTTTAGATGTACAAACAACATGGTAGAGTACGAAGCGCTTCTCTTAGGTCTCAAGCTGCTCAAAACCCTGGGGGCTACCACAATTTCCATCCTAGGTGATTCAGACCTCATTATACAACAGATAAAGGGCAACTTCGTCGCTAATGATAGTAGAATGAGAGCTTACAGAGCCGCTGCCAGCGAATTGCTTAGCACCTTCAGTGATTTTGAGTTGACCAAAATCGCACGAGAACATAATATTCACGCTCATAGCCTAGCTACCTTCGCTAGCACATGTAGGCTTCCCTTTGGACCAAGTCACCACTTCACTGCAGAAGTAAAACACAGACCGTCAATTCCTAACAATGTCGAGAGTTGGCAGGTATTCCAAGATGATGTCCAGATTAACAATTTTTTGACTCTGGAAGGTGAATTCTCTAGCACAAACATTGACATGGACGTTACGCCAGAAACACAATAGTTAGCAGAAGAAGATCGCATGACCCTAACGGCCACCATGGCTGAACAGATACTCAACCCAACTATTTTTGACAGCGCAAACATAGGGCAACTGAAACAGTCTTGCTCACCTAAGGCAGCCGAGGTAGAACAAGAATTTATGGACCTAAAAGGAAATGTTTTGCCTGCTGGCCTTACCCCATTGGAAGACATGTTTGATGACAACGATGTGGCTAGAAAACCAAAAATGGAACCTTTGGATGCCGCCATAGAAGAATATAACATAGGAATAGCAGAACATCCCAAGATGATTAAACTTTCTAAAAACCTGCCTCCTGACCAAAAGCCCAAATATGTGGATATGTTCAAAGAATTTCAAGACGTATTTGCCTGGAGTTATGAGGACTTGAAGTCCTATGACACTTCGGTAATCCAGCATACCATTCCCCTAAGGCCGAACCAGAAACCGTTCAAACAAAAACTCAGAAGAATCAACCCCATGCTTCTCCCTATGATTGAAAAGGAAATAAAAAGAATGTTTGAAGCAGGGATCATCGCGCCTATCAGATTCTCGGAATGGGTATCCAACTTAGTTCCTACCAGGAAGAAAATAGGAGAGATAAGACTGTGTGTAGACTTGAGAAATCTAAACCAAGTCTACCTAAAAGACCACTACCCGTTACCTAAAATGGACCACATCTTGCAAAGAGTAGTGGGTTCTTCTAGGATCTCTCTACTTGACGGATTCTCAGGATTTAACCAAATTCTTGTTCATGCAGACGATCAGGACAAAACAACTTTTACCACACCCTGGGGAACGTTCAAATACGTTAAAATGCCTTTTGGGCTGAAAAACCCCGGCGCCACCTTTCAGAGGGCAATGGATATCGCGTTCGCTAAGGAAATACACGATTTCCTTGTGGTTTACTTGGATGACCTGACCCCATTTTCCAAATCTGACTCGCAACACCTTAAGCACTTAAGGCAAATTTTTATCACATGTAGGAAATACGGCATTTCCTTGAACCCAAAGAAGTCCCTGTTCGCCCTGGAGGAAGGCAGGTTATTAGGGCACATAATATCAAAAGATGGGTCCAGAATCGACCCAGAAAGAATTCAGGCTATCCTCCAAATCCCTTACCCAAGAAACACGAAAGAGTTACAAGGATTCCTCGGAAAAATCAACTTCCTGAGGAGACTTATCCCCAATTTAGCCGAGTTAATAAGGCTATTGAGCAATATGCTAAAAAAGGATGCCAAGGTGAGATGGTCCCTTGAGGCCAAGCAAGCTTTCGAGAGTATAAAAACGGCCCTGACTCAAACACCTGTCCTTACCAGTCCTCAGTTCGACAGAGACTTTATCATTTTTTCTTTCGCATCAGAACATACCATAGCCGCAGTCCTTCTGCAGAAAGATGATCAGGGCAATGAGAAACCAATAGCTTTCTTCAGCCGAGCTTTGAGAGATGCACCCCTAAAATTTCAGATCATGGAAAAGCAAGCCTACGCCTTGGTCAAAGCCATTAAAGACTTCAGAATTTACATCCTCTACTCCCATGTGATTGCATATGTCCCTAACGCTATTGTAAAGGATATATTAACTCAGGAAGGATTGGAAGGCAGAAGAGGCAAATGGATTGCTAGCATCCTTGAGTACGACATTGATATAAAGCCCACCAAGCTCGTAAAAGGACAAGGGCTAGCTAAGCTAATGGCCGAAACAAATTTCCAAGCACTAGACATAAATCAGCTGGACGATGAAGCGGAGCTGGCGACTCCACAGATCAGTGATACCTTCAAACATTCCCCTTGGTATTCTGATATTTGCTTTGTATTGTTAAACCTGTGCGCTCCCCCAGGATTGTCCAGAACTAAAAATAGATTCTTAAGAATGAAATCGTCAAACTTCTGCATCATAGATGGTGCTTTATTTTGGAAAAATTATGAAGGCATTTTTCTTAAATGTTTAACTAAAGATGAAACTAACAGCGTCATGAGAGAGTTTCATGCGGGTGATTGCGGAGGACACCTATATTGGAAATCCACGACGGACAAGATCTTACGAGCCGGTTATTACTGGCCCTCCTTGTTTACAGATGTGAAAACATTTACTGCCTCATGCCACAAATGCCAAATCTTTGAAGGGAAAAGAAAGCTATTGCCGCTGCCCCTAAAACCCATTTCAACCGAGAAGCCTTTTCAACAATGGGGTCTTGACTTCGTTGGAGAAATTCATCCCTCCTCCTCAGGCCAGCACAAATGGATTTTAACAGCCACCGACTATTTCACCAAATGGATTGAAGCCATCCCGTGTAGGCAAGCCAATGACTCCACCATCATCCAATTTCTTGAGAGCAACATCCTGTCTAGATTTGGCTACCCTGAGAAAATCATTACCGACAACGCGGCTGCTTTCAAATCTAGTAAAATCATTAACTTTTGCCACAAATACCACATTACCTTAGGTCACTCCACGGCCTACTACCCGCAAGGCAATCGCCTGGCCGAGTCTTCCAATAAGAGCCTCATCAATATCATAAAGAAGATGCTAGAAGAGATAAAAAAGAACTGGCACAAGAAGCTCACCAGTGCCCTATGGGCAGACCGAATGACCACCAAAAAATCCATCGGGTTAAGCCCCTATGAACTTGTGTATGGCATGGAAGCCAAGTTTCCTTCAGTTCTGGGCATACCTACTATCAAACTGTTGCAAGAAATTCAGGCTGAACCGAACGACATGCAAAGAAGAATTAATCAGACCATTCACCTTCAACAAACCAGAGAAGAAGTTTTCAATAGAGTTCAAGGTCTACAAGAAAAACTCAAGAAAATGTTCGACAAGAGAACCAAAGCAGAGGATTTCTGGGTAGGCAGCAAGGTCCTAAGATGGGATGCAAGAAGGGAAGACAAGGGCAAACATGCAAAATTTGATTTTCTATGGAAAGGTCCATAGGTTATCAGCGCTGTGCAAGGCAATAACACCTACTTTCTCAAATCTCTTGATAACAGCACAGCGGAAGAAGGCCCGATCAATGGCCGGATGTTGAAACACTACAATGATCCTCCTGCTTGAAAGAGCAGACAGTAGTCGGTTTGTACATATTTGTATATATCAGTTTTGACTTTTTAGAGTTTATAATACTGGAAGCACGCGGAAGAAAGCAGGCGGTGCTTCCCAGTTTTGCAGAAGACAACAAGAAACTAAAAACCAAGGTGTCCTGGCCTGCTGTTCTTGACTTCTCACAGGGAGAAGCCATCCCCGAGTGGAGCCACTGTTAGCTTCCTGCTATAGCAGGTATTCATTTTTCATGATTGGCATTTCACAGGCCAAATATGTCGTACTTTGCTTGCTGCAATGCTCCATATTTGCTCAAACGGTCTCCAAATGAAGAAGGCTACTTCAAGTTCATCTAATTGCCTTCAAATTTTGTAAAGTTATCCCTGTTTCGCCATTTTTTTTTAGTTAAAGGGAGGTCCAAACAGTTTAATCTTGGTCTCCCTAGGTTTAAATTTCCCTGTTTTAGAATATAGAGATTGTAAATCTGTCCAAACAGTTTAATCTTGGCAGATTCTTAGATAGGTAGAGAAGCAGAGGAGCCCAATAGCTTAATCTGGGCTCTAAACGAAATAAGGGTATTATGTAGATAGGAAAGCATCAAAAGAAAAGAATGACGGGTTTGCAAGTCTAAGTGCACCCCCAAACCAAAGAAGAAAAAATTCTAGGCAAGTAGGCTGGGTAGGTAGTTCTGAGGTTGTTGAATTGCTAACCAGTTCCAGGTTTTCAGGTATCATATCATGCAGAACATAATCAACAAGGATTTGTAAGCAAAAAGGCTCAAAAGAGGTATAACTGACTCCCCTTCTCTGTTTTCCCCAATCATTAACTAACTTCCCCAAAAGAGGTCAAGATCTGCTTGACACCTCTTAAGTTCATCATCTCCATAACACTGGCTTGAGTAAAGATCTGCTTTACTCAAAGTTGTTCCATATTTTCTCCCAAAGTATGGTCCTACCCCCTTGTAACAGCCTAAGCTCTCCCGAACTTAGCGCTTTCTTACCATCTCCATATTAACCACTAACATTACTATTTAGCTCCCTATTCTTCCCATCCCCTTATTAATATTAAGTAAAATCCCCTATGTAATATCCCCCCCCTGGTTGAAAAATAACCATAAGTACTCCCGGGAATTGCTCAGTTTATCTGAAACTCAGCAAGAAACCCTGACCTCCAAAACTACCCTCCGGATACGATGGACTCCTTCCAAAGTATAAAATCCCTCTGAGGTAATCGGACCCCTTCCGAAACCTCAAGTACCCTTCACACCCACTTACTTACCCTTTCCTCCTCAAAGCCGCTTTCGCATCGCACCTTCGCACTCTCATCTTCATGCAAAACATCGCCCATCCGTTCCCCGCCGATGCGATATTGCGATATCGGCGATCGGCGATCACAAACGTCGAGTGTCCAATCTATTCACCCCTCTGTCTCCGCCGATGCGATATTGCGATATCGCCGATCGGTAGTCGCAAGCGCCAAGTCTCCAAACCAATTCCCCCCTTTGTTCCCCGTTGACGCGATATCACGATATCGCATCGGAGTCTCTTCACCACAGTACATCTAGTATCTCACCACGTCGCTCTGTACCAGGGACCCACAACTGACATCATCCGCCGTACAGCCGACACCATGCTTACGTCAGCAGCTAGAAAGCCGAAAAAGCTTCGTGCAGGAAGAAAAATCGCACTTCGGAGCTCCAGATCAAGAATCAGAGGCAGTTTCCGATGCTCGAATAGCGCTATTCGCGCATCGCTACGGGAAACAGGCCATTTTGAGGAATCTTCAGGGAATCTTCTGATTGTCGAGCCCATTGCGCGCCGAAAAAGCCCGAAAATCACCTGATCGTGCCAAAGGATCCGGTTTAAAGACAACAACAGATCAATCACAGAGTTTAAAGTGTATCATATCAAATCAACAGGCATCAAGCGTGTCAAAGAGTATCAGTCGACGGCGGAAGCCATCAATGTAGCGGCAAAGTGTATCAGCGAATATTTTGAGCAGCGGCCCGAAGCAAGAGAGAATTGAATATCTTCCAGCAAATTCATAGAAGGAAGGCGGAACTACTTCAAGCTCTCAAATCATAATTATTGCACATTCAATTCACACCGGAGCCGAAGTTCAGTCCCCAAAGCACAATCATTCAGTAGCACCACATCTAGTCCCCAAGGGCCAGCTCGTCACCTGTTCCGATCCAGCTACCCCCAACGCAGTCAAAAAGATTTACTTGCATTTAATTCCAGTAGCATTTAGATTTCTGAAGAGTTCTAAGCAGACCTGTCAAGGTCATTTGTAATGATGTCTTTCCGATATTTTGTTTATAAATACCACCCTAAGCAATGTTGTGAGGGGTTGGTTGGTTGGTAGTAGTTGTTGGTCAGTCTTCTTTCCAGCATTTTCTCTGAACAGAGACTCGCACTGTAACTGTCATAATTTCCATAATCAAAGATTGCTGAAAGCATGGATTGCGAAACAACTTGATGTTTTCTCTTGGCCAAGGAATGATCACGGAATTCCTGTGCTTCTACATGATCCAATAAGTGTTCCTCTCTCCTGTTTTATTTTATGTTTTTGTCACCTTTCCGCCTTTCTAAATTGCAGGAAAAAAGAATAGCTTAAGATTTGTTCCAATACACCTTAAGTTCAATTTCTGCGGTTTTCAATGTTTTCTTCAGAAACAGTTATGAGCTTGTATTCTTAAATGATTTGGTTTACGCTGTTTCTTTCACATATGAGTGCATGTCTTAGGAATTATTAACTGCTCCGGGATCCCACTCATCCATTTCTCCTCTTTGTCAGCATGATGAAATGATTCTCCTTTGCCTTTCATCCCTGATGTTCACTCCGTACTTTCAGCAGACCGATAGTTGTATCATGTGTGGCTATCCCTCTCCCTATCCCCTTGTGACCAAGAAAACGCTCGTATGCCTCAATCTGTGACTCCATGCCCAATGGTTCGAAACTTATCACACCTTACCGTGCCTCTTCGTTCGAGAATCCTACCTTCTTTCCAATCACAATCAACACTCCCTTGAAGTCAGAAAGCTAGCCTAAAATTATCAACTAAGGTTGAATTAAAAGGAGAGAGCCCTCTCCGATTGCAGGTGGGCTAGAACCTGCAATCAGAAGATGGGTTTGTGGTTACCTCGACCGTATCCCTATTAGGAGCCTAGGGACAACCTGAGTGATAACATAAGCAATTCAATTGGAATTCAGGGATGAGAAATGGGTAGAACCGATAGATTATGAACAAATTCCTTTTCGATGTAGATGTTGCCATGAACATGGGAATTTTATCTGGGAATGCCCTCTAAACAAAATGAAGGAAAAAGGGAAATAACAGGGACAAAGGGATGTCAAAGGCTTCATGTGACCAAATGCAAGGGGTTGCATGAATTAGAGACAACAACAAAGCAACCTAGGAGGTAGTAAGGCTTTGAGGAATAGCTTTGAAGTCTTGGTGGAGGAGAATCAGAAAGAGGTAAGGAATAAGGATGAAAGTAATGAAGACCATGCAAAAGAAAAGGAGGAAGAAATTGTACAACGGGTAAAAGATCTGGTAGGAAATGTGGATACGCTAGATCTGTCTAAAGATTTTGAAGGGGATTTAGAGATGACCCAAGTGAGGTTGGCACAGATGATCCATATTTGTAGGTATTGGTAGAAAGGGAAGTGATCGACCTACAGAAAATGGTAGAACAAGCTCGAAAACGAGGGGTAGAAGCCATCCTAGTGGAGTAGATGGATTGGATCCAATACCTATTCTTGATGTGTGAAGGGGCAAAACTAAAGAGGACAAAAATGACCACATGTAGACATTGGGGAGGTGACGGTGAAGGCGTCAAACTTGATTTCGACAACAACACCACGTCAAGTCCAATGCAAAAGGGGGAGGAAGTTGAACAACGTAGCTCTTCAGGAGCTAGGAGCCATGATGATCAACTTAGGTAAGATGAGAGCTCTAAGCTCTCAACCCAATCCCCGCAGTTAAAAATGAATATTGTAACATGGAATGCAAGGGGTATAAACAATCTTAGAAAATAGAGATTGTTAAAGTAAAAGGTTAAGAGGAAACAACCAGATCTGATATTTCTTAAGTAGACAAAATGCTCTAGAGAAAAGCTAATTGAGGTAACTAAGAAATTAGGTAGAGGATATACCTTCATAGAGGTAGAAGCACTAGCAACTACAGGGGTTGTGGTAACTTGGTGGAACCCCTAGGTCTTGAATGTCATAAATGCGAAAGCAACCAAATTCTATTTATCATTGGAAATGCAGGTTATAGGAGTTCCAAGGTCATTGGTGTTCACAAATGTTTATAGGCCCCAAAGGATAGATGATAAACTCAATTTTACTAAGGACCTTACGAAACTAAGTTACAAAATTTGCCCTCTTCCCTAGATTTTAGGAGGGAACTTGGATATGATAACGTTCCTCTCAGAAGAGCTCAATTTTACTAAGGACCTTACGAAACTAAGTTACAAAATTTGCCCTCTTCCCTAGATTTTAGGAGGGAACTTGGATATGATAACGTTCCTCTCAGAAGAGAAGGGAGTTATAAGGTGTTTGGACAGATATTTTGAATACTTTAAATAGTTTAAAGAGGAATCCAAACTAATTGATATGGAAACAACCAATGGAACTTTCACCTGGAGCAATAAGCAATGACGATAACATCAAGTGGCATTAAGTCTGGACAAATTCTTAATTTGAGAAGATTTAATGCTACAAGGTTTAGATATGGACGCTAGTTTGCTACCCTGTAGAGGGTCATATCATTGGTGGTAAGACTAATTCCATGGCAACAAGAAATGCTAAATATAGAAATGCTAAATTTAGTACTGCTATAAATAACATTTCGGGATACCTTCCTATATTAGTTAGTCCTTGAACTAAAATATAGAAGTAAAAATTTCAATTTGATTTTAGCAATTGTTTGTAAAATAATTAATTAATTCACCTTGAGTTAATTAGTTGTAAAAAATAAAACATGAAGTCTATGTGGGGACATGCAACAGTTTCTCCATTGGTTGAGGAATTTATCCATCAGTTAAAGAGATAAGGATGAGTTGTAATTAGTTGGCTTAGTTAACTGAGTCAAGTCT
Source organism: Pinus taeda (assembly GCA_000404065.3). Taxonomy (NCBI): domain Eukaryota; kingdom Viridiplantae; phylum Streptophyta; class Pinopsida; order Pinales; family Pinaceae; genus Pinus; species Pinus taeda. The sequence continues at coordinate 79,242 of APFE031557217.1, forward strand.
AGTTAGATTAATTCAAACAGTTTGTTGAATTAATTGTAAGTTCAGTTAGTTAATGCATGCATGCATGTAAATGTTGCACTTCAGATAACTGAATATTCTCTCATAAATAACTCATGCATGTCAGTTCAGACAGAGACCTAGTTGAGATCAGATGGAGGGACAGTGTACTATTAGTTGTAGGTATATTCCATTGTGAATATCTCTTGAATGCAGAAGGAATTCATTCCTTGGAGATTGCGCAGTTACTTCTTTAGTTTAGTGAGTGTGATGAGGCCAATTCACATAGGTGGCATCATTGGACCCCAAGAAAAACTGCGCAAGGAAATAGGAGGCTTGGAGGGCTGAGGAAAGGCATATCTTGTGTCTACCCAGTCATTGAGTTGTATTGTTTTTTATTGCAGAGAGAGCAAGATAGCTTGAGAGTTGATTCTTTTGTAACTTGAACATATTTCCACTTGTATGATAATATAGAGATTGGGGTTTTAGGCTGAGGCTTTCCCCAGGTTATTCTCTTGTGTTATGTGTGATTGATTTCTCATTCTCAGTTATATGTGTTCTCAATTGATTGTGCTCAAATTGATTAAGCTTCCGCAAAGTTTGTTGTGGAAGTAGATCTTGTATTTTGCTTTAGTATATTGCATAATCTGTTGATCTACAGTGGAAATTTCTACATGGTATCAGAGCAAAGGTGATCAAAGCGAAGGACAATATACAAGAAGGGAGAAGTTCAAAGTTTTAAGTTCCTAAATATAGAAATGGAGTTCTTATCACATCTCAATTTCACCAATGGTGTTCAACGGTTTAAGACTCGAGTATGCCCTTGATGGAAACTCGAATTATATAGCCTGGAAGGATCGCATGGAAGTGGTATTAGAGGATAACAGTCTAAAGGACTTCATTGATCAAGAAGTCCCCAAGCCAACTGATGCTACAAAATTGGCGAAATGGAAGAAATGTGTGGCTAGAGCAAGGAGAATCCTCCGACTACATTGTCTCGAGCCTCCATGGGAAGGAGACACCGTTTTCAATGTGGAAAACATTGAAAGATCTATGTCAGAACAACAACGATTAGTTTAAGTTGGCGCTGAAAGACAAGCTTCAGAAAATCAAGTGTGAAAATGACGACACGATCTCTATATATCTGAACAAGATCACTACCTGCAGGGATGAGCTTGGAAGTGTAGGGATCACGACAACCGATGATGACATGGTGAGTCTTGCACTCCTCGGTCTTCCTAAGAGCTGGCATAGCTACCAAGGCTCGGTTAATGGAAGAGAAAAACTGCCAGATTGGGAATGACTTTGGTCGGATCTGATGCAGGAGGAGATAAGAATAAGCACCAGAGATGGATCCTCATAAAAGCAAGACGATGAGGAAAATCTAGCCTTAACGAGTAAGGCGAGGAAAGGGAAAGGGAAGGCATCCCATCCCAAATCTGGTTCTTCCTATGGTGGGAAGAAGTTTGACAAATCAAAAGTGCGATGATTTCATTGTCATGAAGTGGGCCATTATGCTACGAATTTTCCACATAAGAAATCCAAGAAGGGTTCCTCGATGGGATCTGATGGTGAGGCACTAGCCTCACAACTTGAGTTGGATTTCTCGCTTATTGCATGCATGGTTTCATCCATGGTGGGATGTGTGTGGTACCTAGAAAGTGGAGCTTCATTCCACATGTCAGGTGACAAGAATGTTTTTAGTACCTTGGAGGAGAAGGATCTCCAAATGCAGATCGAGATGGGCGATGATGGAAAGTACCATGTTTCAGGTGAAGGTACGGTTGTGTTTTAGAGGGAGCATGGAGCTCCCCTCACCCTGACTGATGTAAAGTATGTACCAGGTCTGAAGAAGAATCTTGTGTCTGTCGCTATGCTAGAAGATAAAGGTTATGATGTAGTCTTTAGTAAAGGAAAGGTATTCCTGAGGCATATTTGTACTGGATAGACCAAGAGAATTGGGATTCGAGTAAAGAATCTCTACAATCTAGAGGTAGATGACTGTGCTGCATTGAGTTCCAAAGTTGAGATGGTGCAAAGCCAAGATCTTGGCGAGCTATGGCATAGAAGACTGGGCCACTTGCACCATGGAGCCCTGAAGATCATGCAACAAATTTCTATGGGACTACCCAAGGGAAAATTGGAGCAGACGAATACATGCAAAGTTTGTACCTTGGGTAAGTATGTGAAATCTTCCTTTCCGGATCGAGACAGTAGAGATGGAGCAATCTGGGAGCGAGTTCGCTCAGATTTTTTTGGACCCTTCTCTACAGCCTCCACCGATAAACAAAGGTACTATGTTATTTTTATTGATGATTTTTCTAGTAGATGCTGGATCTACTTTATGCAAAAGAAGGATCAGACCTTCTTAAGGTTTTGTGAGTTTAAAGCCTTGACAGAGAAAAATCTTGAAAAAAAGCCTTGCGTAGTGACAATGGTGGAGAGTATGTATCCCAACGGTTTAAGGACTTCTATGCTGCAGAAGGAATTAAACGGGATTTGACGGCTCCCCATAATACACAACAGAATGGGGTGGCCGAAAGGAAGAATAGATTGATTGTGGGAGTATCTCGAGCGATGTTGTATGACCAAAGCCTACCACTGCATTTGTGGGCTGAGGCATGCAATACAACAGTATACTTGCAGAACAAAAGCCCACACCATATACTGGGAACGAAGACACCTATCGAGGCCTTTTCCGGGAAGTGACTAGATGTGATTCACTTTCGAATCTTTGGATCATCAGTTTACTGTCATGTAACCAAAGATGCTCGGCATAAGCTAGATCCAACAACTGAGTTAGGAATACTTGTGGGGTACACGAATACACCCCACAACTATTGGGTGTCCCTGCCTACCAGTCAGAGGATAGTGGTACGTAGGGATTTGAAGTTTGACAAGTAAAAAGCCATGTGAGTATCACTTGAGAGGGAGCTCGAGTTGCATATAGAAGAGGAACTTTCAATTCCTAAGGAGGAGGAGCCTCAGATTGATGTGGAGCAGCCGCATGCAGAGGATCCGAGAGTGGAGACATCCACTCATGCTGAGACTTCCAGAGATGGGTGGAAACACTCAAGGGAAGCTGACAGGTTGATGCTGGATGTGCGGGAGAATGTGGGACAACCATCTTCTCAGTGCGAATAGAGGAGGTCGTCCGAGCGGTACACTGGGTACATGGCCTTGGTTGGGGAGTGTGTAGATATTGAACCTTCTTCATTCGAGGAGGCAGTGTGGCAACTAGTCTGGGTTGACGCAATGGTAGAGGAGTATGATTCTATCATTCAGAACAGTGTGTGGGATGTTGTCTCAAGACCTCAGGGCAAGTCAGTAGTGAGTTCCAGATGGCTTTACAAGGTAAAGCAGGCAGCTGTTGGCAGTGTTGAGAAACATAGGACAAGGTTTGTTGCCCGAGGTTTATCACAAGTCAAGGGGATCGACTATGATGAGACCTTTGCTCCTGCAGCAAGGTACTCATCTATCAGATTGATGTTGGCACTATCAGCTCAGATGGGTTGGAAGATCCATCAGATGGATGTGAAGACAACATTCCTCAATGGGAAGATTGAGGAGGAGGTGTACATTGAGCATCTAGAGGGTTTTGAGACCTTCAATCATGAGTCGCTTGTGTTCTGACTCAAGAGGGATTTGTATAAGCTGAAGCAAGCACCCCGTGCTTGGTACACCAAGATCGACAACTATTTCATTGGGTTGGGCTTCACCAAGAGTGAAGCAGATGCGAACCTTTACCACATCATGGTAGAAGGTAAACCATTTATCATTGCTATTTATGTAGATGATTTGATTTTGACAGGTGATGATCAGCTGATACAATCTTACAAGGAGGACCTTGCAAGAGAGTTCAAAATGAAAGACACAAGTCTTATGCACTACTTTTTAGGCATGGAGGTGTGGCAGAAAGATGGTGAAGTATTTGTGTCTTAAGGCAAGTATGCCAATGAAATACTCTGGCGCTTTCACATAGAGAAGTGCAAGCCCATTCAGACTCCTCTAGCTGGGAACTAGAGGAAGGAGGATGTTATTTCAAGTGAGGTAGTAGCTGCTATTATTTATCGGCAGCTGGTGGGTTCACTTATGTATCTGGTGAACACATGACCTGACTTATGCTTTGCGGTGAACCAACTGAGGCAAGATATGGTTAAACCTACCAAGCTATTTTTGAAGGCAACAAAGCATGTGCTGAGATACCTCAGAGGCACATCTCAGTTTGGATAGTGGTACAGACGGACAGAGGGAGTGAAGCTTCAAGGCTTCACAAATGCGAATTAGGCAGGGAGTCCATCAGACGGGAAGAGCGCTTCTGGAGGAATCTTCAACCTTGGTTCAACTGCAGTTTCCTGGTACAACAGGAAACAGAGATCAGTTGCACTTAGCTCAACAGAGGCTAAATACATGGTTGCTAGTTAGGCTGCATGTGAGGCCATTTGGATGCGGAAGATTCTAGTGCAATTGTTTGGTCAAAGGATGGATCCAACCATGATCTACTATGATAATCAGAGTTGTATCAAACTCTCTGAGAATCCAGTTTTTCATGACAGGTCCAAGCACATTGATATCTGGTATCACCATCTTCGAGACTGTGTGGTCAAGAGGATCATGTTGTTGTTGTATGTTTCAACCGAGGAACATGATGCAGATATTTTGACTAAGGCATTGTCAAAATGCAAGTTCGAGTTCCACAGAGACAGGATTGGGGTTACTGATAATCCCTTTCTTGTTGAGAGGGAGTGTTGAAAATAGCAACTAGAAATGCTAAATATAGAAGTGCTAAATTTAGTACTGCTATAAATAGCATTTCGGGGTACCTTCCTATTTTAGTTAGTCCCTGAACTAAAATAGAGAAGTAAAAACTTGAATTTGATATTAGCAGTTGTTTGTAAAATAATTAATTAATTCACCTTGAGTTAATTAGTTGTAGAAAATCAAACATGAAGTCTATGTGGGGACATGCAACAATTTCTCCATTGATTGAGGAATTTATCCATCAGTTAAAGAGATAAGGATGAGTTGTAATATTGAGTTGTAATTAGTTGGCTCAGTTAACCGAGTCAAGTCTAGTTAGATTAATTCAAACAGTTTGTTGAATTAATTGTAAGTTCAGTTAGTTAATGCATCATGCATGTAATTGTTGCACTTCAGATAACTGAATATTCTCTCATAAATAACTCATGCATGTCAGTTCAAACAGAGACCCAGTTGACATCAGATGGAGGGACAATGTACTATCAGTTGTAGGAATATTCCATTGTGAATATCTCTTGCATGCAGAAGCAATTCATTCCTTGGAGATTGCGCAATTACTGCTTCAGTTTAGTGAGTGTGATGAGGCAAATTCACACAAGTGGCATCATTGGACCCCAAGAAAAATTACGCAAGGAAATAGGAGGCTTGGAGGGTTGAGGAAAGGCATATCTTGTGTCTACTCAGTCTGTGAGTTGTATTGTTTTTTATTGCAGAGGGAGTAGGATAGCTTGAGATATGATTTTTTTGTAACTTGAACATATTTCCACTTGTATGATAATACAGAGATTGGGGTTTTAGGCTGAGGCTTTCCCTGGGTTATTCTTTTATGTTATGTGTGATTGATTTCTCATTCTCAGTTATATGTGTTCTCAATTGATCATGCTCAAATTGGTTAAGCTTCCACAAAGTTTGTTGTAGAAGTAGATCTTGTATTTTGCTTTAGTATATTGCATAATCTGTTGATCTACAGTGGGAATTTCTACAAGGTTTAGATATGGAAGCTAGTCTTCTACCCTGTAGAGAGTCATATCATTAGCGGTAACATTAATGATAACAATGTTAGGCACACCTAAAAATAGGCCCTTTAGATTTGAGGCCTTCTAGATAGATCACCCCTCATTTATGGAAAACATCAGAAAATGGTGGGAGGATCTGATATCGGTACAAGGATCGAAGATGTATGTATTGTAGGCTAGGTTAAAATATGTTAAGGCCAAACTTAAACAATGGAATAAAATGGAATACGATAATATCTTTCAGGCTAAATGAGACTTGGAATCGAAGATGGAAATAATACAAAAACTATTGATCGAGGAGGGCTATTCAGAGGAAAGGAAAAAAGAGGAGATAAAGCTCTTGAAGCTCTAGGAAGAGAGATGTACGCAGGAAGAAATTCTATGGAGACAGAAGTCACAGGTACTATGGCTCAAGGAAGGGGATAAGAACACAAAGTTATGCCACCAATAAAAAATAGAGCAAGAAACTCCAGTCGAATTCTCGGCATAAAGGATAACACTGGGCAATCACAGAAAGCTCATCAAGATATTGAACGGGTTCTAGTTCAGCATTTCCAAAAGATTGCAGAATATCCACGCATAGACATAATAGAAGTTATCCAGAAGATAGTAAAGCACATACAAAAATTGTTAACGGAGGAACAAAATAAAAATCTCAACAAACCTATTCAATGGAAGAAGTATCCCAAGCAATAAACAAAATGCCAAATGGTAAAGCACCTGGCTTGTAAGGTTTTACTATAGATTTTTTCAAAGCCTTTTGGGAAATAGTTAAAAGGGATGTGTTTGAGGTGGTGAACGATTGTATTGACAACAGTCTTGAAATCTCTTAACTCTACCTTCATCACCATGATACTGAAAGAAGACAAGGCAAGTACCCCATAAAAATTTAGACCTATAGCTCTTTGCAATGTGTCGTACAAAATCATATCAAAGGTGGTAGCTAACAGGCTCAAACCAGTACTCCCGACCCTGATATCAGAGGAACAATTAGGTTTTATGGAAGGTAGACAAATTTTCGATAATGTGATTCTAGCTCATGAGATTAAACACTCCTTGAAGAGCCAAAAAGGTAGGAATGATAGTTCATTTAGATCTATCAAAGGCATACGACAAAGTTCATTGGGAGTATACGGAAGTAGTGCTTTGAGCTTTTGGCTTTGATGATTGTTGGATCACCTGGATAATGGCCTTGGCATCTTCTCCTAGTTTCTCAATTCTGCTAAATGGGACTTTGATAAAACCCTTTTTCCCCTCTAGGGGAATTCGACAAGGGGACCCATTATCACCGTTCATGTTTGTTATAATGATGGAAGGCCTTGGGTGTGTAATCTCTGCAACTAGTGGAGGGGGAGATTCAGGGGCTTAAGTCACATGAAGGAGCCTAGGCTACCACACATCAATAGTTTTTGGATGGTATCATGTTACATGGTATCCCCACAGTGAGGTAAGCTGGCTCTTTTAAGCTAGTGTTGGATACCTTCGCATCGACTTCAGGTATGGAGATAAACCACTCAAAATCGATGATCTTATTCTTAACATGCATATTGCTATTCAAAAAAATTTGTTTAACATCTTAGGATTCCAAAGAAGAAGCCTTTCGTCCAAATGTTTGCGCATTCCCTTAACAGTTCATGGATGGAAGAAAGCGAGCTAGGAAAAGGTCATCTCTAATCTAGAGGATAGAGTTAAAAGATGGACAATAAGGGCCTTGAACCTTGTAGGGCATTTAGTCCTAACCAAATCAGTTTTGCAAGAAATTCTAGGATATGATCCACTCTCCCAAATCCCAAAGGGGTGCTACAAAAGATCAAAGAATTCCAAAGGAGCTTCCTTTGGGGAGGAAATTAGGATAAAAGGAAATGGGCACTGGTAACATGGGATACAATTCGTAAGCCAAAAGATGCAGGGGGGCTAGGATTGAGAGATTCATAAATAATAAACAGAGCGCATGAGGCAAAAATATGGTGGAGATGGTTAAAGGAGAAGGCAATGCCATGGGCTGAACTCTTGAGAGCAAAATATTCTTCTAACTGTTCATCGAAGGACTTGGTTCGATTATCCAGTTTAATACAGGGGTCAGTGATATGGAAATTGCCTCGGATAATAGAGAAAGAATTCAAAATCACTATTTTTGGGAAATCATAAATTGTAGGTCAACCTTATTTTGGGATGATTCCTGGCAAGAACAACCTAAATTGAATAAGGAGGAATAGAGGAATATTAAATTATATACAATAAGCTCGAGATATACAAATGTCCATCAATTTTGGGAACAGGGTTGGAGAACAATAAGTGGCAGAGTTGGAATTTCATAATCCTTCAGGAGCCAAGCCATGATGACTAGGCAGTGGAAAGGCTAACAAAGGAATTAAATACGAGAAAGATCCTATTTAATGAAGATCAACACTAGTTAAGATGGGGTAAGAAGGAAGGCAGAAAATTTAACCCCCAGGAAGCAAAATCGTACATAAGGGGAAATCAAAATGAGGTGGAAGATCAAGCCTGGAAAAAGCTATTGCGTTCAGCACAGTGGTTGAAGATTAAAACTTTTTTTGTGGCTAGTGTTGCATCATAAATCATTAACTTGGGACAATATACTCAAAAGGGGTTATATTAGAGCTTCATGGTGATGCCTATGCAAAAATGTCGAGGAGAACCTAAATCATTTGTTAAATACCTATAGGTACACAACAGTAATATGGGATTGATTGGTGTTCATCTTCTGGCAAATAGATAGGATTAGAGGTAATATATAAGAGACTATAAGGAAATGGAGGTTGAATTATATAAAGAATGAGGTGGTAAACCTCACCTGGAGCCTGATGTCGGGTTTCATCTTCTGGGTAGTTTGGAAAGAGAGAAACAGATGAAGATTTCGTGACAAGAAGCTTCCTCTAGACCGCTTGATAGAGGAAATCCGAAGATAATTGATGGAAACAATAATTAGTAAATGGCTTACATCTTCATGAGAGTCTCCATCACCCCAATAGGCTAGGGTATTGAAGTTATTGGAATTGGAACACCTGAATATTCAGGGGCATAGATCCAGAGACCATCAAATCTAGTTGGGTTAAAAAAAATGAATAACTCCTCCCCAAGGTTTCCTGAAGTTGAAATCTGAAGGAGTGTCAAAGGATAATCCATGAAAAACAGGGGTTGGAGGGTTTATAAGGGACTGGAAGGGTCAAATTCACATACTCTTCTTCATAAATTTAGGTATTGCGTCAAACAATGCAGCAAAATTCTAGGCCCTAAAGCAGGCGCTAGAAATTTTAGTTTTGGAAGGAAATGTAAATGTTATAGTTGAAGCAGTCTCATCGTTGGAAATACACGTATCAAGAAGGTTGTAATGTGGCGCTCAAGCAAGCAAGGTAATGAGAAACTGGCACTTGGCACAACTAATTCAACGTATTCAACACTACCTAGGTATGTTGATCACAGTGGAATTTAGCTTAGTGCACAGGTCAACAAATGTGTTGGCGGATAGGTTGGCAAATGAAAGGGTAACAAGCCATCATACATTGATAGATGTAAAATGGGAGGAGCTCTAAGAAAGCCAGCTTAAGGATCAATGTCATGAGTTGGGGAGGTAAGACAACTCCATGATGGTGAGTGATGAGATCAAAGTATAAGGGGGCCTGAGCTCTGACAATGACCCACTTACCAAGTAGAAAGTTTAGTTATGGAAAGGCCATGTCATTTTAACCTACATGAGTGACTAGGTAAGTCAAATCACTATAGGATCCCATTTATAATGAGGGTGCCGAAGTTGATGTAATTGAGAGCCCATCCATCAGGGTTGGTCTCACAGATCGACTCTTAAATGATAAGGAGGCACGAGTAAGGTGGACTGGTAAGTTTACCTTAGAGATGGTGTATAGGAGCAGAACAAAAGACATTATTACTATGCACAAACTGATATGAGGGATGAATGAAAGGAGGAATGACTACAAGCACACACAAGTTGCCAAGTATGCTGCCACCGGATAGGAGAAAGTGAAAATGTTGAGGGGAAGTACCATAAATCCAAAGAAGCAGGGCATCTTAGTGATTTTGGCTTTAAAATGGGGCCTAAGGGTCTGCATTATCACTTAGGGCATGATAGAGGAAAGTTGGGCTAGTAAGAAGAGGCTGAATGAAATAATAGAGGAAGAGAACAAGGTATTAGTGGATAGAATGGGAAGGGTGAATCAAACGGAGAGTAGACTGCGAGGCAGACCTAGAACGAACGCCCAAGGAGCAATCACTAGTAAAAGGTTGTTGCTCAAAATAGCAGCAAAGTAGGCAGTAGATTAATATCATGAAACAATTCCGCAAAAGGGAAATGAGACCATAGATGTATGGGAGAGGGTGGTTCGTAGGTTGAGAAGGGTGACCTCAGATAACAAAGTTGAAGAGGATGTCAATTGGATCATTGATATGGGAGAAAATAGGACCAGGGTGGCCCTATTTCATAAGACTGTTAAGACTACATGGCACATCAAAACCTTAATGGGTAAGTTGCAAGTAGAAGCGGCGTCAGAAAGAGCCAGGGGGACAACAGGAGACTCTGAACCAACTAAAGGAGATTAACTAGAGGTTAAGTGGAATTGAGTTTGTTCTGAAAGGGTTGTTAAATATTGAAAAGCTGCAAGATGATCAGATTGGAACGATAAACACAATGTTCACAATTTGTCTCAAATATATTCATAATGTGGATATAATGCTAGGGAATACTAGAGGGGAACCGATGCTTCTGAGGAAATATAAAATTCGTGAGGTCAGTGACCATCCATTGACTTCTCCAATGACTCTAGCTGAGGCCCATGCAGAGGTTCGGGAGGAAGGTCTTGTAGCGACATCAACTAAGGGAAATGAGGTTTGGGAATATGGAATTCCCTCTTTTAGTATTTTATGGTTAATAATAGGTTTACCGTTTTAATAGTTATGGGTCTAAATAGGAGAAATATATGGTATTTTGAGTTGTTTAGGTCTTTCATTCTCAATATACAAGCAATTCAGATAGACAGGTATGGGAATAGCTATAAGAAAGACAGTCCTTTTTGTGGCACAGTCAAGCACTATCAAAAAAAAATTCTAATGGTTTTATTGAGTAGAAAAAGGATTAGGACAATTTATTTTCGTAGTTGGTCTAGTTTCCAATCCGGTAGACCAATTGTTATGTGTGTGAACTATGTTTATATAGCAATATAATTTCTTGGTGCCGACTTGCAAAAAAAAAAAAAAAATCTTTATTTATTTCTAATATATATATATATATATATATATATATATATATATATATATATATATATATATTTATTTAGTCACGGGGTCTTGGATAATGGTGATCCGGTGCTTTGTTAAGGCACTCCTTGACGTGAAGTCACTAGTTCAAATTCTCTGCCTCGATCGGGTGATATTTTGGACATGATGAGATGTAGTCCTACAAGATTACAATCTCTCTCTCTCTCTCTCTCTCTCTCATCTATATATATATAAATATATATATATATATATAATATATATTATATATAATATATATATATATAATATTATATATATATATAATATATATATATATATTGATTGTTAGACACCTAATCCTCTATGGGTTGGTGTGGAATGTGAACATCCACTCGAGTCCAAGAGACCACTTGGAATATGAATCCAAGGGTCACACCAATGTACTATATATATGTATCATTGTGAATAATAGAGGTATTAATTCAATGTTTATCATTCATATTCTGTCTCTGACATTGTCATGTTTAACATGGTATCGAAGCGAACAATCTCCTGCCCTACTCAAGTATGAACCACTTGTTTATGTGAGCTTGTTTTTCTGTGGCCTTTCTATACATTTGAGTCATGTACTTCTTCCCATTGTCTTGATATAGAAAAAAAACTAGCGATCTTTCCTCATGCGCAAGGTTGCAGATCTTAGATGTTTGCCTTTGTAACTTCTTTGGCATTATGTCTCATTTACTGTTGTGAAATAATTATCCTTTATAACATATAGCTCGACATTCAAACATTACTTCTTTTGAAATGTATACATTGGCCTTGATGATCCTGACATCTACGTACTTGCCTAAATTATCACCATATGTACGTTGCCTATGCCTCTATCGGTTTACTCTACTATTCTTAGTCGTCAGTTATGACATTTAGACCTAATCGTTCTCTCTCAACGGGCTGGAAATGGTTCACAACTCTAAACCTCTTCCTCTCTACATTCATATAACTATCAGTTATGCCATTCTCAGTGTAACGCAAATCCCAACAATTTGAAAATAGAGGCCTGGGTATTTTTAGAGCCTGTCAACTCTGCATCCTTTCTAGAACCTGCCTGCCATTAATTTCTCTGTTGAACCTATCAGTTATAGACATAACGTTTTTCTACTTTTCTTGGGTGCTCGCTTGACAGACCATTTCGTTACTCTACACACCATTCTACTCTATGATTCTCTGCCTATAGCACTATGGAGGCAACATCCAACCACGAAATAAAATCTTGAATATTTGAGTTTCCTACGGTGATCATAGTCCAAAGGTTGTTTAGGTTTCGTGAAAGGGAATGCATGACGACCTTTCAGTGCAGCGTGGCAAGATAAAAGAGGACAGAGGGGGAGCTTCTTCCTATTGTCGATGCGAGGTGGTGGAGATTGTCTAGTATCTTGGTTTGGCTTATCTCCTTCCAAGTTCAATATCGAAATCGATGCTTTGCAATATATACTATATAAAAACGCGATGAGTATTTGGTCAGTTTAAATGAGACAAGCAAAACACGTATTGGCAAAGATATTAAATTAATAATGTATAGTGTTGCAAGGAATATTGAAGGCTTGCATACAAGCATCCTTATTTAGCATTGGTATTTATCCCTCTACATTAAGGCGTGCAGTGCTTTCAATTTGCATGCTTTCTGCATTGAAACGACATGGGTTTGGAGTCTCTGTGCATTAATTAAGTCATGGTATGTGCATTGATCCATATGTGTTGAATCACAGTGAGTGGGTTGAGCAGTGGGGTTGTTATATTGTTTTGTTATGTGCATATTAATTATATCAGTCTCTTGGGTTATATGTGGTGAGATATATTCATATATGCACATGCTACCTTTCTCCATTCTATGAGTTGGGCTTTGCCATATGTTGAATGCTGGTACATGATTGAATGTTTCCATTCAACCTTGTCCAAAGTAATAGTTGACTATGCTTGTTGAATTTTGCACATTTGGTGTGAGTCTTTTCGTATTCCAGCACACATAGTCCCTTCATATTCTAGCACGCATGCCTTCGAAATCTATATTGTTACTCTTGAAGTATAGTCGAAAGTGAGCAGGAGACCAATCATGAACGAATCCACCCTTGAGAAAAGAGGAGCACCCACTTGTTGCATGAATAATGCCAACACAAATGAAGCTGACATCGTCCATCCCCATAGTTGCTTTGCAGAGCTCCCAGATCTGGCCTGCACCCATGCTGAGAGACTATACTTGACATCTTGCCTTAAGTTTCCAAAGTTTGCAGAGGCCGCCAATACCATTCCAGTCGCTCGTTTCATTATCAAAATTGATATTTCGAAAAATCCCTCCATCATAAAGAGGCACAATAGGATAAGGCAGACACTGTGTAAAGGCAGAAGCATCGTAATAGAGTGCCCCATGTGAAGCGATCGCTATGTTTGTGCAAAAAAATATCAAAATGTTAGTGAACAATACCAACTTCATTCCTGGAGTAATGCTTGGTGCAGTGCGTGCCATAGCAACAAAATACTGAAGAAGAAACAACAACACCTAGATCTGGAAGTGAACAATTTGCATTGAATTGGTAAGTTAAAGTGTTGAACAATCTGAAATCTCCTGCAACCTATGGTTAAATATCCCTTCTCTGCATTGTGAAGTTGCAAACATCGACATATACAGTGTTGAATTGGTATGTGTATTGAGATTTAATTGGATTAGTTTTTTGCCTATTATACAAGCATCATAAAGATATATTTTATGCTACAGAGGGAGTAAAGTTTTGATTGTAGTGGAGATAGGAAAATATTTGTAATCATTATGATTGTTAAATAATACTTATTTTTTAAAATGGCTCTAATTGGTGATGTATTATAGTTATTAAATATTTTCACTTGTTCAACTGTTGATGAGATGGTGAAAATCAACAAAAACACTCTCTGTGATATTAAAACATGTTTGCAGAATGCACAGGAAAACATTGATTTTTTGCAGCTTGAATACCAACTTCATCAAGATGAATCGCAACAACATAAGCATCATGACACTCATTAGAAACATGAAATGGAAGATGTAGTACCCATTTCAGGAGAAAATTTTCATGCAAAAGTAGAAATTCAGTCTGCACTTCCAAAGCCAATCATCAAACCTTGGGAGGATCTTGTCCATAACAAGCATAAAACTGGTCTTGGATATGACAAGGATGTTTCCTTTCATATTCCAGATTACTCAAAACCCATCCGCTCTCAGAGTGCTAGATTCCTTCATGACAGTTAACCTTCACCTATTCCAGATTCTTCTCCTCCACATTCACAACCAAAAGTTGTTAAATTCCAACATTGTGACTGAGTTGGCCATATGAAAGATCATTGTTTTGATCTTCATCCATGTGAGCATTGCCATAAAACCACTCATTCTTCAAAAACAAGCCTCCTGCAAGAACAAATATTCATCTTGGATGGATCGCTTCTTGGCAATATGCTTCAACAACCAAGAAGATATTTTAGTCATATGTCAGAACTTGTTCTAGAGTATTGAACACTATTGTAGTTGAATTTTCTCCATCATCTTACCTTGTATCTGATTAGGGGGGGAAGTAATGGTCATCTACAAGATTCAAAGCCACATCAAGTGAGCCTGAGCGACAACCTGCCATACCAGATTCAGAGTTGTAACCAGAGACAAAGATGCCCCTAAGCATGCCTTCAGTTTATGATTATCCTTAAACCATCTATGCGGTGTTGAGACATCTCTTCAAAGAATTGGGGACACTTCCTCTAGCAGAAGACTTAAGCTTCTTGCCCGTCTTGGAAGAGTTCCAAGAATTGCATTAAGCATTCTAGAGTTGGTGGTCATCCTTAAACCATCACAGGTTGAGACCTCCCTTTTCAGGTTGAGGTTCTCCCTTTTTATGCAGGGTGAAACCTCCCTTTCAAGGTTGAAGGTTTCCCTCTTCAACACATGAGGAGCACTTCCTCTAGCAGAAGATCTCAACTTCATGCTAGATTTGGAAGAGTTCTGGGAACTGCACAAAGCGTTCCAGTGTTGGTAGTCATCCTTAAACCACCCCCCTTATACCAACATTTCAGAGAGCAAATTCAGCCTAGTGTTGCCATGCATTTTTGCACATTTTGTATTACAACTGTTGAAATTTGGTACCGGAGGACATGTGGTTCTTTAAGGCTTTGATCTTTGGCCTAGGGAAAAGTGTCCAAAAGATTTTAATTTTTCTCCTAAAGTGACTTTATAATTTTTATAAAGTTAAAATCTAATTTAAAAATGACTTTAAGTGATAAAGTTACTAAGTCTAATTTTAAAGTGACTTTTATAAAGTCAAATTAAAAATTAGAAAGGAAAAGTGACTTTGGAAATAAATGACTAAGTGGGTCTTTATTAAAGTGGGGTGAATTAAAAAATAGAAGTGAGATTTAAATGAGCATTTAATCTCAGCCATTGATCTAAATCTATTTCAGCCATTGGATTTAGGGATCACCCAAAAGTCATTTAGGGTTGGATTAAGGGAGGAAAAGGAGGAAAAGATCATTCATTCTTGCATGAGCAGATTGGGAGAAGGAGGGCAAAGGAGATTTCTGGACAGGAAGGAGAAGGAGGTAGCAGCTTGGCACATATTCCAAGGCAGCTCTTTAGCAAATCAGTACAGCTAAAAGAACAAGCAGAAAAATGCAGATTTTTGCTAAGAAAACTAGGAAAAACTTATTTTTGGACACGAATTTCGAGGAGACGAATCTCTGCACGGAAACCGAGGTCTGTCCGTACATTCTGTACGGCAGTTCGTACGGTCCGTACAGCTCGTACAGCGAAGTTCCAGTTTGTCTGTTTGGCTGAAAAACATATAAGTTTGCTTGCTGAAAAATTTTATTTTGCTGAAATTTTGCTGAAAATTTTCTCACTATAAAAGGCATTTTCCAGAAACAAAGAAGAGCTCTCAAACTGGTTTTCCCCAAGAGTTGTAGGGGGTTTTGCCAGGGTCATATTGACCAAAAATCTCTGTGTTTGAATGTGTTTTAATGGTTGTTTATGACTGCTGATTTTTATTTCTGCAATTTCCAACATTCTGTAAAATTTCTAGAATTTGTGTTTTCAAAAAAAATAAATAAATTATTTTTCAGCTTGTTAAATGTATGGTTATGGGAAAGGTCATTTAACTATATGGGAGAAATAAGGAGAAACTGAAAACCGGGGTGGGAAAACAGAAATTTTTACATGGTATCAGAGCTTGAGTGCTGAAGTACACTTTGGGACAGCAAAAGGGAAAAATTACAGCTGCTGATTTTTCACTCAGAAAATTCCAGCAAGCTGATTTTTCATAAACAACAGGTTTTATCTTCACTACAACAGTGCTATTTTTCAGTTTTAGGACAGCAGGATGTCATTGGGATTGAGGGTGGAGGATAGGTTGGATGGGTATAGAAATTACAGTGTTTGGAATGAGAGAATGCAGAGTATTTTTGAGGAGGCAGAAGTCTGGGATATCATGGTGCATAACACACAGAACCCTGTTGTTGTGCCTACTGATGCTACTCAGTTGGCTGCTTATAATAAAGAGAACAACAAGGGTAAGAGACTGATTCTAGACGGAATCAAAGACCATTGCATTCGTCATGTGAGAGGAAAGAGCAATGCCCATGAGATGTGGACAGCATTGTCCAATCTCTACCAGAGTACTAATGAGAACCGGAAAATGGTCCTGAAGGAGAAGCTGAAGAGCATTAAGATGGGCAATGATAGTACAACTGGATATCTCACAAAGATTACTAATGTGAGAGATGAGTTGGCAGCGATTGGAGAGGCCATTCCACCCACTGAGTTGGTGTGGATTGCGGTAAATGGCCTCCCCCGCTCATGGATGAACTTCGCTGATGGGGTTTGTGCACGTGAGACCCTTCCCACAAGGGAGAGGTTTTTGGGATGATTGCATTCAGACAGAGATCATGAAAGGTCAGCTTGGGGCAGCCAAGCCAGTTGAGCAGGATGAGGATGTAGCACTAGTGGCAGGAGGCAAGAAAGGCAAAGGGAAGAAGTAGGCTTCCACAAGCAGTGGTGGAGGCAAAGGCAAAGGTAAAGGTAAACAGGTAAACACACAGAAGGACTATTCCATGGTGAAATGTTGGAATTGTCAAAAGATGGGACACTATGCAGTTGTGTGTCCGGAGAAGAAGAAGAATAAGGGGAAGGACCAGAGTTTGGCAGTTTCAGCAGAGATTGAGGACTTTGCAGGCCGTTTTGACCGAGAGTTTGCGTTCACTATGTGTGAGTCCTCTAGTGTAGGATCACCTGCCATACAGGTTCAAAGGGAGCAGGCTTTTCCCTCGATTAGCGGAGCATCTACAGGTATCTGGTATGTAGACAATGGGGCTTCACGTCACATGACAAGAGTCCATGAGTACTTCTCAGAGCTTTCAGAGAGTGGCATTGATGTAGAGGTAGTACTCGATGATGACAGAGTTGTTAGAGTAGTCGGGGTGGGGACACTGACATTTCAGAGGGAGTCCAAACCTCCCTTGAAGGCGACAGATGTTCTTTATGTGCCAGGGA